>SZWC01011106.1:21970-72522 GCA_023375785.1 Penium margaritaceum | reverse complement strand
CATGGAGGCCGAGAAGGGCTCGAGAACGGCGTCGCTGTACCGGTCGAAGATGTCGGTGTACTCCAGGCGAACTCCGAGCATGATCGCCCGGAGTGCCCACAGCTGTGTGCCCCCTGAGGTACCCAGGCGCGTGTAAATACGCATGGCGCGTCGCCAGTAATCCGCCGCAGGCTCCGCTGGTCCCTGAAGAAGCGAATGGAAAGCGTGGATGTGGGACGCACGCGTGGCGTGCGTCTCTGCGGCCAGTAGGGACAGCGCCAGATCCCAGCCTCCACGAGGATCAGCTCCGGTGCCTGTGCCAGCCTCGCCAAGGAAGGGGCGGAAGTCGACGACAGTCTCGCGTGGCATAGCGTAGAGAAGTCCTCGCATGGCCCGAGCAGCTGTCGACACCTGTGCTGGGTCTGTAGTTTGGTATGGGCTGTGGTAGTAAGGCCAAACTCCCTCGGAGGTGGCCCACACTTGAAACAGGATCTCCCAGCAGTCAAACCAATCCTCGATGATGTACCGTGGGGGTGGTGCCTCAAAGTCCTTTGGCTGCCGCTCCGTGGGAAGAGCAGCCGCAGGCTGAGGAGGGCGAGAGACAGGGAAGAAACCTGGAGGGGGATAGTCACCGGGATAGTCAGGTGACGGTCGCACCGTAGGCACCACAGGAGATCTGGTGCCCGTCTGCAGCTGACGGAGGCGCTCCTGAAGGACCCGGATGTCATGATCCGGGGAGTCGTGTGTCATGCCTGGCATGAATGGCTCATCATCCAGGAGGTCTGAAGGTGGTGGGTCAGGCCGAGCACCTGTACCAGGTCCCTGAGCCGACTGCTGTGCAGAGAACGCGACGCCGGCAGCTCCCTCGGAACCCTGCCGTGGACCTGAGGACTGGCCACGCAGAAGCACAGTCAGCGTACGGGTGAGTGGGTCAGGTCGAGCTCCTGTAGATGGTGCACGAGTTGACTGCTGTGTAGGGATCGCGACGTCGGCAGCTCCCTCGGAAACCTACCGTGGGTCTGTGGACTGGCTACGCAGGAGCTCAGTCAGCGTGCGGATGGACTCAGTCTGCTCCCGCTGGAGGCGGCGCATCTCAACCTGCTGGCTCCGCAGGTCCTCAATGGCCTGCGAGCGTGGGCTCAGGACGCCAGAGGAGGAGGAGGAGGGATCACTAGTCGCCTTCCCCTTTTCCGACTCCATGTCGCCTCTCAGTATGGACAGACAGGTCAGGTTTGTCGGATTTCAAAACCGTTAGCGTTTCTCGAGGAGTTGAGACGCTGGCAATTTTTGACTCTCCGGCCAAAAATTTGTCTAAGTATGGTGCTGACGTCAGCAGGTGGTTGCTGACGTCAGCACGACCTGATGACGTCAGCAAGCAGGATGCTGACGTCAGCGTCGACGCTGACGTTTTTTTTTTCTTTTTTTGTTGTTCCGCTCGCGGTCCTGCGCGAGCGTGCAGCCGCCCAGTGGCGGCTGCGCGGAGGCTGCGCGGAAGCTGCACAGCAGCTTCCGCCTAGCTGCTGCTGCAGTTGCGCAGGCAGCTGCAGCAGCAGCTGCGTGGCTGCGTGCGCGGTGGTGGCAGCAGCAGCTGCACGCTGCCGCTGCTGCTGTTGCGCGCTGCAGCAGCAGCTCGCTGCCGCCGCCGCCCGCTGCTGCTGCTGCGCTGCCGCGCTGCCACGCTGCCGCTGCTGCTGCGCTGCTACGCTGTTGCTGCTGCGGCTGCTGCGGCTGCTGCCGCCGCTGCCGCTGCTGCTTCTGCTGCTGCAGCTGCGCTGCGGCTACTGGTGCTGCTGCCGCCGCTGCGGTTGCTGTTGCCGCCGCCGCCGCTGCGGCTGCTGCGCTGCTGCTGCCGCCGCTGCTGCTGCGCTACTGCTGCCGCGGCTGCTGTCACGCTGCTGCTGCGGCTGTGGCTGCTGCGCTGCTGCTGCCGCCGCTGCTGCTGCGCTACTGCTGCCGCGGCTGCTGTCACGCTGCTGCTGCGGCTGTGGCTGCTGCGCTGCTGCTGCTACTCAGCTGCGGCGATGGTGGGAGAAGGGAAGCTGGCACCGTCGCCGCCACGCCTCTCTGCGTGGTGGTACGCGTCGCTGCTGCTGTCTCTGCAGCTGCGATCTCACGTTGACGGCGGTCGACCGTCTCCAACGGGTCCCAGAAGATCTGCTGCAGCGGTGACTCTCACTGCTGCTGCTCTGCTGCATCTCTGCTGCGCAGCTCGGTGAGATCTGTCTCACTGCTCTGATACCANCAAGAGCTGTCCTAAAACCGGCCCAAAACCACTGTTTTGGCCGTAACTCTGCGCACACATGTCAGAATCCTATGCCGTCTAAACCTAGACGTGCAGAATCAAAAGACGCACGCAACGACTGGTCACATGCATGCATCCATCGACTGACAGCGAGTATATAATGCAAAAACATGCAAATGGGCCTCATGCCCAGTCCGCCGAAAGGCGCCTGTAGGACGTAGAAGGCACAGCAAAGAGTCCCGGTGACATCTGGGGCTCTGGAACAGTGGTCGGTAAGCTCCAGACGGATAGTCCGCCGCCTGTCGTCGCGCCGGTGTCACCAGGGCCGCCTGCCTCAGGGATCTGCACGAGTATGGACACGGCCGAGTGGTCACAGTAAACTATACAGGAACGGCACAAAGCACAACAGGAAGAGGGCATGAAAATGCCAAGTTCCATGACACAGGGGTTGACAGGAAGTGCAATGTAGCCTCAAGGGCCGTTGTAGCCCTCGGCAACATCGTTGAACTATGTCAACCCGTGACGCCGTTCTTGATTCCTGCCTCGGATGGATAAGTACATAACCCACAGCTGAGCTACACTAGTGTTGCTCAGCGCATTTTTCAAGCTGCCAGCTTGTTTTCATGGATTGTCAACGGATACCCCTAATTTCGCTCAATATGATACACTCATGCTAAAGATGACTCAATGTAAGTGCTTGTGTTGCATGTTACCTTTTCGTTTAAAATGAATTTTAGCATTTTTGTGCGTGAGCAATATGTTTCTGGCTTTTTTTGTTGCAGTTCGTTATTTCTTTGTGATCCAGTTCGATTCATGGACACTAACAAATTCTAAAGTGCACTTGGTCGCTTTGCAAAGGTGGCTGTGGAGGACATTTTCGGTCGAGAATCGAAGATTTGAAGTGTGAAGTTCTTGGGGATTTGAACATCCTCCATGGGATTATTGTGCGGGTTTGACTACTTTTGTTTCACTAGTGTGCAGACCCGAAAACATTTGGCATGACGAAATTAGTGTGCACCTTGAAAAATATTGAAAACAACAAAATCATCTAGCATTAGGGTATCATGCCAAGTGATGAATTTGGTTACAAGTGGCACAACCAATGCTGAGTTCTCTTAGTCAAAATTTAGAAGTTAGGAGCTATTATTTGATCGTCCTTATTAACTCATGGAATGCCACGTGCCCTCCGAAGTCAACTTTGGAAGTCGAACATCGCTCCTTTGTCATTTTTCTCGTGCATTACCATGATGGCTTCCAAATGCATGTGACCGTCTCTCTCGTGTGGGTGTCGAACCTCTAACCTGTTGTTCAATGGACGAAATTCGGTCCGTGGAAAGTACTCCCGCACCGCAACGGATACCTCGTCGGTACAGCGACACGGCACGGAGTCGAGCACTCGTACGAATGTTGTGCTCCATGCAAAAGAGTGTTGGGAAATTCACAGTCTCACATCTTCAGGCAACATGGACTCTAGCTGACGCCATGCAACTGCACGCCAAGCACTTATTAAATGAGCCATCGAACTACGAGTCCAACTCCTTGCAGTTATGCGGAAGATTCTGTTGGGCATCATGCAGAACATACTGAGGAGGTTGCGCCGTCCGTCCATCATGGCTGCACGAACTACAGGAAGGACATCCACAACACATGTCCAACATGACTCGTCTCACCCGTGCATCGTGGATGGTCATCATCCACTTCATCCGTACAGTGACTGTGTTCCGAGACATGAACATCGCCGTGGGGGAGAAGATGCTTATCTACATGTTGTGTGTATGCCAAGGGATGTCCGTTTGTGAAGTCATGGAGAGATTCCAGCGGGTAGCTCCAACTGTATGGCGTGAACGGCATGATGTTTGTGCAAGCTGTTGGAGAGGTTGACGTACCAGTTATCCTCCTGCCACATGCTGCTACGGTTGCTCCAATGACACGTCAGGGAAGGCACAACCTACTCCCATTGTTTGAAATTTGCGTGGATTCCATTGATGGCACCCACGTCCCCGTCATGGTCAATCGTAGTCGCCGCATAGAGCACATCAACAGGCATCATCAGGTGACCCAGAACATCCTACCAGCTTGCAACCAGGACCTCGTCTTCACATATGTGAAAGTGGGCCGGGAGGGAAGTGTTCATGACGTCTGGATGTTTGCAAATGCTGTGTACCAAGGGTATGTTTTACCACCAAAAGGGTTCATGCTAGGTGATGCTCCACTTCTGGGTACTAAAGGTCTCATGACGCCATACAGGATTTCGATTATGGGTGTAAAGCATGCAAGTGACCTCTTGAATCTTCACACACACATATCATCACTATAGGTGATTAACTTTTACTAAAGCTCTCGGGTGCAACACTGTGACGCAGCATGGAGGACACAGTTGTGGCGACATAATCAACCCCTCAAGTGGTGGCCACAACAGCAACAGCTTGATTGTAGTGGTGGTTTACACTTCTGCATTCTAGCGTGGGGTACAGAAATTTATAGGAGTGCATGCACCACATATACTCGTGGTTGATGTGGTTTGAGTTTCTCTCCGTTGCATGCTTTTAGCTAAGCGAGCCAGGTTGCTGGTCCCTTACGACCACACATCCGGTTTATACCGGTGTGTGAGAAACCGCCTGAATCTCGTACGCACCAGGGTCAGGTTCGATCCCTAGGTGGCATCCAGGCCTCACGTCAAGAGACTTGCGTAAGTGGCCCGGTCAACTGGCACTTATCACTTCGCTCGCTCCTTACTCACTCGTTTTTCGTTCTTTTTAATTGGCCGACCTAAGAGTGAGCTTGTCACGATCCATGGCGTTGCCTCTCTTGCTTCACTTGCTTGCTATTCATAGCAACCTAAGCTACATACTAGTATCGGGGCAGGAAGGAAGCATCATTCCACTCCCACAGTCCCGAGGCCTAGTTGGGTCACTTCCACGTGACGGGTGATCCCGCGCAAGCAGTTCACACATGTCAGTCGTGCTTGCGGTCGTAGTAAGCGCCTGCTACAACTGCCCGAGAAAGTTTAGCTGCTGTTCCGGCAAGTGCAGTAGCGTCTACTGCAGCTGCACACATCGGCCATTGCAGTCGCATCTTACGCAGCTGCACACAATGTTCATTCCCTTGTTTCTGCATCTCACGGTGACAACAACAGCATTCCGTGTCGCTGTACACAACATCATCGGCCGTACTACAACCACCGCAATGGTGCCCCTCACAGCCAATCTTACTGAGTTGCGAGCGTACACATCTGCCAACCTTTTGGCCGTCGCAGCCGCACCTCACGCAGCTGCCAGTGCATCTTCGCCGTGGTTGTGGCGATAGGAGGTGTATTCCCAGTTGCTATGTACGCTCTCTTTGCCCGTGCTACAACCACCACATCATTTCTCCTCGCAGCCTCCCTCTCCCACAGCGTGGGTGTAGCAATAGCTGTTGACACGCACATGGGCCAAATGACGGATCTCACAACCGCATCTCACGCAGCTTCCTCGATGTTTCTTTGCTGTGGTCTTGATAACTTAAACCGTGTTCACTGCAGTTGCTCACTTCTGCATCGGCCAAACTACGACCATTGCAGCCACACCCCACGTAGCTACCCGTTCACATCCCAACCGTCGCTACAACAATAGTAGTAACTTTACCGCAGCTACCCAAGGCTACTTTGGTCTTACTATGGCCACAGCAACAGCATCCTTTGCTGCTGCCTGCACACATCTCGGTCTCGACTGATCTCACAGCAGCAGTGGCACCCACTGCCGTAGCACGGCCTATGGCCGTGATTGCAGCAGCAACAGCAGTAGCAGGCACAACGCCAACAACATACTTTGTCAACCATCGCTCTGTTGTGTGATTGTCGTGCCAGGCAGCCAGTCATCCAGTGCGCTAGCGTCCACTCCTGATACAGACCCCACTCGGACATCACCCACTGCCGCACACGCGCGCAACCATCTCGTCAACAAAATAGCGTACTACACGAAGAGGACACAGCGTGAGGTGTGGTCCAGAGTTCGTCACGGCAGCCCGGGGTATCATCTCGGCGAGGAATACGATCCCACCGAGCACTATGAGTGGGAGGACGCTAGAGTGCAAGTGGCCTGTCAGTCTACCGCCAGCCACTCGCCAATAGCGGAGGACACACCGGCCACGGGAACACCTCGTGATCACCGATATCTCCAACCTCCGATAAGCCCACATGTTGCCCAAAGGACTTCTCAAAATCGTCGACGTGCCGTCACTCAAGGAGCAGCACCAGTGGCTAAGGCAGCAGCACCTAGATCTTCTGCACCACGACATGCAACTTCTTCAATTGCATCTACCGCTGAGTAAGCCGCATCTTCTCCACCTGACATCATGTCTGCTCTACAGGTTGCGCTTGTTTCCAGTTCTACTGTTGCTTCCACTTTTGTTGCCAATGCATGTGCTACACATGCACCTGCCAGCACTACTGCTGGTAGAGCCATGGAAACGTACATCACAACAGCAGTTGATCAGGATCCTCTGGCTTTCAAAATTGTTACACAGGTTATAACCGCAGCAGACACAGTAGCATTAGCAGCAGCAGCTGCTGCAACAACACTTCCTAGTGTTGTGACCTCCATCTACACATCCAATGCATAGGCATCGGCTTTGCCTTCCTCATCATCATTGGCGACTCGCCACATTTAGGTCTTGATTTTAACTGTCGTTGCCATCTCCTCTCTCACAGCCATCATGGTGACAGGAGTAGCCTGCCTCATCGTCTCCACGTCTGCCACCGTTGCAGTCGTGACATCCTGAGTAGCAGCTGCTCTTCCTCCTTTTTTCTCACTGTGTCGCCAGGCCTGGTGAACCTGGATTTTTTTCTTGCCCCTGCCCTTTTGCCCTGCATCCGCATTGGCATGTTTATGCGTCCAGGTTCGTTGCCTTGCAGTAGAGTCCTGACACACACATTACACATATCCCACGCCCACTAGGACATGGGAAACTCTATTGAAATATCCTCGGTAGGATCACGTCGCCAGCATCATGCCGGTCGACAAAAATCAGTATGTTGCCTTGCAAGTTGAGCTGCAGCGGGAGCACAATGCCTACAAGCCGCACTCACTATGCAACGCACTACAGAGGAAAAGCTGCATGCTGAACAAGCTGATCAAAAAACCTTTGCAGATCACATTACTGACTTGGTTCTTAACCGCCTTCAACCCACACTGTGTGGTACACCTTCTGTCTCCACTGTTGTTGGTGTTATCGCTGCCTTTTCCACATCACCCTCTTCTGCATCCGCCAGTGCTTGCTCTACCTCCTCTGATCCTCTTGTAGTCGCAGCCACCGCCGGCGCATCCGCTGAGCACTTGCAACACCATCGTTGCGCAAGCCTGACTTCAACTCTAATCCATCTCACTTCACTTCCAATTTCACCTTCGATTCTTGGGAGGTCTGATTCAGTGCTTGGGCACAAGGTGAGCAACTCTGGGAATACACCACGAGCCCAATCTTTCTGCCAATCCTCAATTCGTGCCCATAGACTCTGAGCCAGAATGTGATGCGCCTGCTCTTATTCACGCTGGGCCCGACTCACTGACAAGATCAGGTCATACAATGCAGACACAGTTCATCACATGCCTGCTGACCCAATTGGGGCTTATGCGCTGATCAAGCGTCACATAAAAGTGACTGGACATGCATCTCAGAGCGTCCACACTTTCCAATTCAACACGCTCTGGATGCGTACTAATGAGACTGTTGATTCTTTTTGGCTCATGGTCTACGCTTACTACGTGACCTAGGCAAGGCCGCGCCTGGACAACTTCCTTTTTTTCCTCTCTATCGTCAACGGCCTCATCCCCGAACTGTCTGACATCTTCCAGAAGGTGAAAGCCTCCAAGCTTGAGCGCTTGGCCGCTATCCTAGTACCTACCAATGCACCGCCAGGCATCAATGAATTGTGGGAGTTCACCTCTTAGCGCTTACCAATTGGTGGAGCTTGTTGTAGAACAAGCGCATTCATGGAGTAGTAGTTGTAGCAGCTACCACCACACTTCTCACTTCATCCACCTCAGTTGCTGCCTAACCATCCACCACCTCCATAATGAAAGCCACATGTCTTGTTTCTCAAGGGGGTGGTGGAGGTCGGGGCCATGGTAAAGGCAAAGGCAAAGGTGGTACCGCAGGCAGCGGAGGACAGGGAGGGCACGGCAAAGTCCGGGGTTGTGACATCATCACATCTTCCTCATCCCCCTCCAGCATCGTCACGTGCGCGAATTGTGGCGCAATTGGTCACAAAGCTCCCAAGTGTCCATCACCATCCAACGATGCCCGTCTGGCATCTTCCATGCCTGCGCATTAGACACGCTCCTTAGGTGGTGGTGGTGGTGGTGGTGGTGGTGGTGGTGACACTCCTCGCATCTCCACCTCTGCTGAATCCTCTAGCCATACTTTGTCTTCTTCTGCATGTGCTACCACCTATACACCAACATGTCTCCACCATCACTGTCCTACCCCTGGGGATGGCCTCCACAGTTTGGCTGTCTAGTCTACTAAAGGCCCCCTTCTGAGGTTTACTCACCTCCATCTTGGGCATCAACAACCTACACCTCTCGGCGCCCCTCTTCTGGCATCGTCATCACCAGTGATCCACCTAACAATGCGCGCCAACTGGACTCTGTCCTCTCTCATGGACTCCACCAGAGACATCTCTGTGATTATGGAGGTGAGATTGCATGTTCGGTTGAGGGGACACTTGCGTGTGTTGTTGATGAATGTCTTCGTGGTCCATCTTCATCTGGTCATATTCAGGGATGTCTTGTACACTTGCAGTCTCACAATTTGCCTCGTTGCCTTGCTGCATGTGGCCAGCACCTTTCTCCATGCTGTGTCATTGCTACCATGAGTCGTGATCCAGCGTCTGTTTGTGTGACAGATGACTTCAAGATCCTCGACTCAGGAGCCACCCACCACATGACCTCCTTTCACTCATTGTTTTTCTTTCTTGGTGGAGTTGGCTCTGTCTACTTTGTGCGTACTGGTTCTGGTTAGCTTCTGCCAGTCCAGGGTATTCGGGTTATTCACTTTGTTGGCCCTGGGGGAGCTCTTCTAGCCTGAAGTGTTGTACGTGCCCGCTCTTGAGCTCAGTCTTCTCTCTGTTACGACTCTTGATGATTAGGACATGGACTTCTCCTCCACTCCCAGCGTTGCGTCTGTGTTGCACCGCACCGCTGGCCGTGTTCTGCTGAGTGGCAAGCATTGTGATTGTTTGTATCGCATGTCATCATTTGCACCCCATCCTGCTACCACTGCCCTCGTTCATGTCGCACGCTCCCTCTCCCTAGCGTATACACAACTGTCGAATATTCACCTCTGTAAAATTCACACTGCTGCCACTAACAGTTTTCTGCGTGGCCAACCAGCTCATGGGCTTGATGCATCCACGTTCCCAGCACCCTAATTGAGGCATGAGCGCCGCTTAGAGGGCTGAGAAGCCTGAGAGTAGTACTGAGGAAGAGCACAAAGTCTCCCTCCACGTGTGTAGGTCTCAGGACCAAGTGGAGGAACCTGAGGTGGTGAGTCAGCGGTGTCAACCACAGGAGGCATCTGCAATGTAGGCATAGGGGATGAGCTGGGAATGGAGTGCACAGGGAACTTTGTGTGGAAACAGAGGGCACCAAATCAAAGGAAACAGAGGACGCACGGACTGGTGAGGACTTCAATGCTGGTGTGGACTCACAGGAAGAACAGGACAGTGAGTCGGTAGAGAGGATAGGGAGATATTTTCTGTGACAAAGACATACGCCGATGGGACAGCAAGAGGTACCATGTCAGCAGGGGAGGAAGGTGATGCCTTGAGACAGGAGGCTAGGATAGACACATCCCTCTACAAGCCGATGAAGCAAGGAGATAGAGGAGCACTTCTTGCTTTGTGTTGCAAAACCATATGGTGTGGATCAAGAGTGGCGTTGATGATGTGGAGCAACATCTACAGGCTACAGAGGACACTGCAGTGGTGCACAGACCTGGACAAAGGAAA
Organism: Penium margaritaceum; assembly: GCA_023375785.1. Taxonomy (NCBI): domain Eukaryota; kingdom Viridiplantae; phylum Streptophyta; class Zygnematophyceae; order Desmidiales; family Peniaceae; genus Penium; species Penium margaritaceum. The sequence goes on along the minus strand of SZWC01011106.1, from coordinate 62,317 downwards.
ACGAGAGCCTTGAGACAGGCCATAGCTGAGGCCATGAGGAATGACTGGTGCACACCATCATCATCTTCTTCAGATTCTGATGTGTCATCTGATTCTTCTTTATATTAACATGTGTCTATTTGCGACTTCTCTTCGTAAACATTGTTTAAACAACGATGGCAAAGAAAGATGAAATGGTTGCACTATCTGTTATACATCAACTTAAACGTCTTGTACAAAATCAATACAAGCCAAATCATTAAGCAGTCACTGCGCACCTCGGCGAATTTCCTCCCAGCTCCGATGATGATCATCATCGGTGGTGTCCAAGGGAGCAGGAGATAGTGATGGAACATTCTCGCAAGCGACAGGTCTGTTGATGGATACGGAGGCCGCGTACAGAGGCTGGGAATCGGCGGAGAGGTCCATGGTGGGACTGTTAGGGGGATTTGAGTGTGTCGGTAAGGTGTGCAATATGAGACAAGTGTCCAGCCATCGGGGTTGGATGCCTGTTATGGCTGCTATATGTCACTGGGCGCTCGTCACGCGCTTCCAGCCGCCTCTGAGCTGCTCTCTTTGCACTTCGAGCAAAGGTCGATACGCCACCCTGTCCAGTTTGAAACTTCAAGTTCAAACGTTCAAAATCTGAACCTTTGAAGCAGTCCAATTGATCCGCCAGATTAAACAAAAACAAGTGTGAAACATGTTTAAGTTTGGAAGTGACTTCTAAGAAAAGTATCTGTGGATGACTCGACGATTGCAGTTGTGGCACTTACTTCCCGAAGTCAAATTGTGTACGGATACCGTGCATGGCTTCAGAAGTCAGCCTGACTTTGAACGCTTTTTTAGGTTTGGAGGTCGAACCTGAAACTGAGGCACACGTCAGAGTTGAACCCTGCCAAATCAGCATGCCGAGCCTCTTCCTGCTGATTTTTGTGACTTCGAACTTCTAACCTCCGACCAAGAGAAGTCAGCAAAGATGTTACGTAACTTACCCATGGTGTACACGCAACTTAATTACGTCACTAGGGCATGATGTAGCAAGTGAGATATATTGTAGAAAATGGCATGACCATGTCCTTGGTTGGCTCACTTCACCATGTCATTTGTGTCAGTAATCAACCTTGTTGGGCTTGCATGCACACGATCAGCTTACTACTCTTTAGGTACCTCGTAGTCAAGCTAATGAAGAAACTGTAAAGACTAAGAACTGTTAGAATTTCCACAAGTAATGTCCAAAGATTCACGATATCGTGAGAGGTGGCAGCAACACTAGAACTTTCAACACTCGTAACAAATGTGTGGCTCAAGGATGAACAGGAAGAAGAAAAGTATCCGATTTCTGGAAATACTTGGAAGTTAAAGAGAACACCTGTTCAATTGGTCCGGCACCAGGCCACCTTCACATCACATCTAGTCTTTGACCATTGGTCAATAATGAAATTTCCTCTAATAACACAACAATGCCGGTGTTGTCTTTAGAAAGTGCTTAGAAGCTTCTTAGCTTTATTGTTCAATCTTGCGAGTGTGTCCCCTCATGTGCCCAGTGAGATATTGCTAGAAAACTATCTAGCCTTGCTGCTGCTCACGTGGCGACACTATCCAGTCAGAAGGCGCACTAGCAAGCAAGCATGTGCAAGAAACAATATGGGTTAGGCTAGGGAGACGCGTTAAGTATCATAATCTCCATTAGCTTAGTCATATAGAGAGAAATGACAACTGATAATTACATGGCATACATACCTGTCGCGGCACACGGCGGGTGACGCACGCGACAATGTCGATTTGTCGTAAAACCGGCCCAAAACCATAACACTGTGCACAGTCATCCAAACGTTGCACCGTCTCAACCTAGAGATGTAGAATATCGATTTGGACACTGCGTTTAGTAACATTCATAGGTCCGGCATTAATCGGTGGACACAAAATGTAAAACATGCAAATCGGGCTCAAGAGCCAGTCCACCGAGAAGACTTTAGCGACTACAGAAAAACTGTAGAGCACCCGAGCAAGCACCCGAGACGTTTTGGCAGAAGTCATGCAGCTGCTGGTGGGTGGAGCCACCATCCATCCGTGCAACAGTGCAACAGAGTCCGCATCAGGGAGTTTCACAAGCATGGACACGGCCGATTAGTCACACTAAGTTGTATAGACAGACGGGAACAACTCAGATCACAACACTCCCAGGACCCTATGGTACGCATGTCCATACACGTACAGAATTCACACTGGTGCGCCATGAGACGCTCAACAGCCCACACTCACACATCCCATTCTATGCCACTCTAAGTTGAGGGGCAAAGTTTGACAAAACAAATGACCACCATGAAATTTCAGTGCACCAGTGTCTTGGTCGGGAAGTCAGCCCGCTGCACGTCCTTGCTAATCCAGATGACGCAGATCACCTTTCGCTCCACAAGATCACGCACAAAACGATGCTCAACAGTAGCGTGCTTTGTGTGTGCATGAAACACATCATAGTTTTCTACAATGGCAAGATCACTCTGGTTGTCACGGTGTAAAATGATGCAAGGAACAGACTGGCGCAACTCACAAAGCAGACGCTCCAGCCACACCACCTATGCAACCCAGCTCCAAGCGCAACATACTCAGCCTCTGATGAGCTACATACAATTAAGACCTGTGTGTCACAACTCCATGACACAGTGGTGCCATCCAGCGGGAATGCATAGCATGTTGGACTGCGCCAATAAGGGCTCCACGCAAAGTCACTATCTGTGTAGCCATCAACTACCACAAAACAATATCATCAAAAGTAGAGTCTAAGGTATGATGTGGAAACCACGTACCACACCACAACTGCATGAAGAACTCTTGCCCAAGGACATTACAGAAACTGTGTACAAAGGTTGAAGGCAAAGGCAATGTCGGGTTGTGTGGTAGTAGCCAAGCACATCAGAGAGCCAATAAGGCACAAGTACAGGATCACGTCCACTATATCCGCCAATTGTGCTGGATCATCCACCTTGAGAGCATCCTGTCCATCAGGTGTGATGGAGGTGGCGGATGTGAAAACTGCACCAAGGAGTTCAATAAACCACCCTCCTACAATACGGGCGTAACGTGCTTGATGCAGTAAGAGTTTCAATTGTTGATGATCACGTATAATCCATCCCAAGAAACAGAGGTCATGAAGAGGTCATCTGGGAACACCAGGATTGTAATGAAACTCTCGGTTGTATGTATGAGAAAGAGGGACGAGCCGGCGTCACTCTGTATGTACCTGGCACATGTCAATTTTCCAGTGATCTCTTGGTTCCAGCACCGAGATGACTACTTGAAGATGTACAAAACCTTGCACAAGCCACAAACCTTGTCACCGACCTCAAACCCTAGTGGTTGGACCATGAAAATCTCCTCCTCTAGAATGCCATGGAGGAACACGTTGTTCACATCCACTTGGTGCAGCTCCCAGTCATTATGAGTGAAAATATCTAAGAGAGCACGAGCGGTGGTATACAGACAACGGGTGCAAAGGTGTCAGAGAAATACACACCCTTAACCTGTGAGAGCCCCTTGGCTGTCAAGCGCTCCTTGTAGCAATCCAATGTGCTATGAGGCTTCACCTTCTTGCAAAAGACCCACTTGACCTGTACAAATTTTAGCCCAGGTGAGAGCTCCACAAGCTCGTAAACGTCGTGCTCACGAAAGGCTCTCAGCTCATTCTCACAAGCGGCACGCCAAACTTTTTTGTCATGACCCGAAAGTGCCTAATCCAATGTGCCTGGATTATGCACCATCAAAGCAGAGCTCAGGGTGGCTAAGACAGACGCTTTTGGACTCTGCGTGACTACGACCAAGTCATCTGTGACATCGCAAGTGACTGAGAACTCTTAAGAGACCAACTAGTGATCAACAAGAAATGCTGCATGCACCTCAGTCTAGTTCACCTGGACACTCAGGCCAAGGGACTTCGTGCCTGGCTCGCCATTCTGAGCACTACAAGTCGGGCGTCTAGGCACCAAGTCAGCAGTCTGCTGAGTCCTAGAGGCCAGTTATCAGAGATGGCGACTAGGCTTGCGAGAGTAGCCCGATACTGAGGTGCTCATCTCAAGCTGTGGAGTAGGCTACCGGGCCATAGCCGCAGGGGTTGTGGACTTTTAGGGAGGGGAAGAGGATGTAGGGGAAAAATGGATAGGTTCTGGCTTGCACGTAAGATGAGAAGGTACAGACACAGGAGTATGTGTGACTGGAGATGTTGTCATCCACGTGGGATCAGGTGTGTCATCAGGAACTGATGCTAGCACACGATGAGGTGCACCAAAGAAGACTGACGCTGGCACGGGATCAGGTGTGGTAGAGGGGACTAACAATGGCATATTTGGAGGTGTTTCGGTAGGGACTGGTGAGGCTACTGGACTTACGGTTAAGATGGTTGGATCGTTCGCAGCCGGAGACCGGCACACAAGTGAGGAGGTCAGGACGGACCCATCTCTAGAACTAGACTCCCTCATCCATCGGGAAGCCACGCATGTGGGAACGTAGTTCGCAGCCGACGACAGAGTGCTAGAGAGGTCGCGGTAGGTGAGAGCCTAAAAAAAAGAGACCTTCTTGTGACTCAAAAATGTGATGATGAATGGGGTCCCAAAAGCACCAAGCCTTCGACCGTGGGGAGATGCCGAGTAAGGCACACATGCGACTCTGTGGTGAGACCTTGGACCTGTCCTGGTCCTCGGTGTACCAGACACAGGAGAGAGACCTCAAAACGTGTGTGAGACATACATTGGCATGATGGTTGAACCAGAGCTCATAAAGTGTGACATGGTCGAGAAGAGGATCAAGCGGCAGGCAGTTCCCGATCCATGTCATGTAGGGGTAGCCCTCAAATGCAAAGGAATTTGGAAGACCGTACTCAGACCGTATGGCACTGATTGCATCATCTATGGTGCGGTTCCAACGCTCATAAACATTGTTCTCCTGTGGTGTAGCACAAGCAGAGAGCTCGTGAAAGACATCTTGCTCAGAAAAATAGGCATCCATCTCACCTAAGAACTTGCCACCACAATCTAAGTGGAGCACGTAAAGGGCATGATGAGACTTCAGCTCAACGATCACCAGCCACAGGCGGACCACGGGGACGGCATCGCTCTTGTGGTAAGGTTTGTAAACCCACATCATCTGGCTGAAAGTATGAGTCAGAATGAGAACATAAAGACCACGATATGAGAGGGAGTTGACTGGGAGAGGACTGGAGAGGTCCAAGTGGACCAAATCCAATGGGTGAAGCGCTCGTGAGGTAGAGTCAGGGTAAGTGCAGCGATGCATCTTACCCAAAATGCAAAACAGACAACCGGTCTTAGGCAGCTTCTGGAGAGAATTTGTGTCAAGAGCGAGGGTGGGTTGTGTCTGTTGAAGATTGCCCCTTTGCATGCCCAAGTGCGGCGCCGGGAGGTGCCGACGAGCCACCAGAGAGAGGAAATTCCTCGTCGACGGATCTGGCGACTCGAGTATTGCTTGGATCCTAAAATGGAGAATTTACCCTCAAAGTTGTCGAGTTGTTAAATCCGGTGGAAGTTGTTTCACCGGAATCGGACTAGTAACGAGGGAGATATGGGCTTCCAAAGTTGGGGTGTGCGCGGCGGCTCTGGGAGTCGGCCGCGGTTCGACCGGAGGTGGATAATCCACCTGAACGAGTAACAAAATGCCATCTGGGGATTTTGCTCCGGAAGGACTGCCGAGGCGTCCGGTGGATGATCCGCTGGATTTCAGGAGTGCAGTTTGTTACTGAGGGACTTGGACAAAATCCTGGCTCGGAGTCCGAAACTCAGTAGTACAGTTTGTTACTCGGGGACTTCGTCAAGATTCCGACTGGAGGTCCGCGAACAAGTTTCGACCCACATCAATCCCCATCACCAAACTCGATGATTAACTCATCAAAACAGACCCTAAAGGCACGAGGGGTGCCGCCACTACGCGTAGGGACATCTGTGCCTCCGGAATGGCGTTTTGGTGGGTCATTGATGTTTGAGGGCGCCTCGGCGGGCGACGTGGTGCGCGCCGCCGACTGAGCGGCTGATTTGGGGTGCTGCGCTTTGGCTGACGTAGCGAGAGCTACGATGATCCGAATCGCGCACGGTTTGGTGCGTTGGAGAGCTCATGAATAGCCCTACAAATGTTCAGATCATGTCCATGTTCAAAAACTAATGTAAAATCGCGTTCTTCCCTTCGCAAAAGGGACTGTATCGCACTTGTATTCAACTGCCAGAAACATAGCGTGAGGCGACCAGAAAGCGCACGCTTAGACTCAGAACCACCCGCAAAAAACATAGCCGTGAGCACACAGAAGACCCGTCGGGCCACATTGGAACCGCACCCCGGTTTCTGACAGTGTCGGCATGAGATTGGATATTCTTTTTGGGTTCATGCGATAGATGCAAAGACATAAGCAAGCATTGGTGCTATGGGGAGAGCACGCCAGTCACAAACACGTGCGTAGAAATGGACAAGGAAAGAGACACGGAGGGAGGGCAGCCAGCGACGCGGTACAGGTCATCGACAAGAGACACATGAAGGACAACAACATGAGCATCACTTGTGGAAATAGTGGTGCAGCCAATAGAGTGCTTAACAGAGGGACCAATCCGAGTGCAGGCATGAACAGAGAGCAGGCTGAGCTCCAAAACAGGAGCGTAGAACATGTCACAGATGTATAGGGAGCCAGACGGACCATCAAAACGCACGACCCCAATGTACTAGACTGGTGTAGACTGACCATATCTTTGTGTCAACAGATCAACAGGCACAACAGGACCGAGGAAAACGAAGCCAACGTGGCAACATGTCCTGTGATGAGTGGCACCACAATCAATGACACAAGTACCACTTGCCTCATGACCCTTCATCAACACCAAGAAATGGGCCAGAGAACACTTCGCATCTGTCAGACACTCAGCAAGGATGAAAAAGTCACAACAGACAATACGAATTTGAGACTCGTCCGACCAGTCCATATAGTCAGGTCCAAATTCATTGCGTGCAGTCGATGCTCCTCCACACGCATCATCACAGGCCACAAACGCAATAGTACAAGCAGACTGAGGACTACACGGGTATGTCAACACCATCACCTCTCTGAGTGCCTAGCACTTGAATGTGATGAAATTTTGTGATGATGTGTTCGTGGGGTCTGCGGCATCAGCGTCACCAGAGGCGGGTAGAGGGTGAGCTGCCATCGTGGTCGCGCGGCTGGTCTCAGTGGCGCTGATGGGAGTTCTATGCTGGGTATGCGCGGCATGGAGGCCTCGTATGATCCGCATCCAGTCGAGGGCCTATGTACACTCCATGTAGCGATGTGTGTCCTCACAGTTGGAGTAGTGGATTGAACGTCCACTCACACCATCGAACTACTGAGTGAGCTCGATTAGCGAGTCTCACCGTTAGCCTCTCTCTTCTATCGTTGAGCTAGGTGGAACGGGATGAACCATGGCCTCCCATCTTCACCCATCTCTAACTTAGTCGTTACTTGATCAAACAGGTTGATTCCAACTGCATTCGAATCATGCTTGGCGACCAGGTACTCCAGGACCATGTAACTGCTACTGTTAGCCAGCGCTGTCGTTACTGCTGATGTAGTCTCTAACCTATAGCTGTTGCTGCCCGCCCTCTTGCTGCATCCCCCGTTTCTAAACATCCTACTATGATGCTCTGGCTACGGCTGATGCAAGTTGTTGCATCCTCAATAGAATAGTGAGAATCTCCTCCAGGGTGGCCGTCTGCACATCCTATTGTTTCAAGATGTTTTCTTGTGCCTGAAGGAGGGATCGGATGGCCTGGGAGTGAGGACTAGATGTATCAGTCACGGAGCCAGAGCCAGAATGAGCAATAGGCCCCTTCTGATTGTCGTTGCCACGTGCCATGTGGGACACTCAGTTGGGCAAAACACACAAGTGGTCGGACTGACAATCCAATTGCTTTTCTTGAGGGCTCGGGATGTGTTAAACATTTGGTGTCTAGGTCTTACTTTTGGCCAAGTCAGTGATGACATCAGTACAAAGGATGTTGACATCAGCGGCCGTCATGTGCTGCTTGACTCCTGCTGATGTGGCCTTTTTTTCTATTGTTGTTTTTTTCCTGAAAGGCACGCACAATCCACGTGGAAGAGGTTGGAGGATTGACCTCGTCACTCCTTGCTTACGGATGTGCAGGGATTGCGTAGCCGCTATGCAACTCCTGTGCAACTCGTGTAGTAATACTTCACAGTAGTATTATGCAGCAGTGTTATGCAGCTTCTAGCCTGTTACACAGCAACCATGACAGCTGTTGTCGCGGCTGTTATGACTGCTGCTGCTACTGAAATACTGCTAATGTGACTGCACTGCTGCTTGTGCTTGCGGTTGTTGCTCGCTAATACTGCTGTACTGCTGCTTGCTACTGCTGCCTCTTCTTCCTGCGACGACCGATGTGCACTGTTGTTGCACGCAGCCGCCTCCGCGAGCTACTACTGCGAGCTGGTTCTCCCCTTTTCTTTCCCTGTCATTAATTGTAACCAGACAAGCTCCTTCTGCCACCCATTACTATCGCTGCTGCTTGGTGTGGTTGTTGTAGCTTGTAGCTGCCGTTGCTGCTCTTCCTATGGTCGTGACCGTACCTAACACCACCAATGTTGGTGTTACTGCCGATGTTGCTGACGTCAGGACGACTGTTGTCAGAAAACCGCCATTGTGTGGTAGCAATTCCAACGTGACCCAATGGGTCTTCACTGTACTTATGGCTTTGTTTTGTGCAAATTCTGAGTCTAAGCGTGAAGTTTTTGGTTGCCTAACGATATGTTTGTGGACAGAGTTGCAGGACAGAGTTGCAGGACAGTCGATTTTTGTGAAGGAGAAAATGCAAATTTGTATTAGTTTTTGGACATGGACATGAATCAACGAGTTGTAGGGCTAGTTACAAGCTTCCCAATGCATAAAATCGTATGCGATTTGGTTAACCGTAGCTCCCACTACGCTAGCCAAAGAGTGACACACCAATCCAGACACTCAGTTGGCAGCGCGCACGATGTCCTTCCGCAAAGGCACCCTCACACATCAAGGACCCATTTGAATGCCTTTGCAGGGATGTAGATGTCCCTACACGTAGTGGCAGTGCCCCCTCTGCTTTTGGAGTACATTTCAATGAGTTAGTCATCAAGTTTGGTGATGGGGATTGATGTGGTTCGAAACCTGTCCGCGGACCTGTAGTCGGAATTTTGACCAAGTCCCCGAGTAACAAACTGGACTTCTGAGTTTCGGGCTTTGAGCCAAGATTTTGGCTAAGTCCCTCCGTAGCAATCTGCACTACTGGTTTTGGTGGATGTTATCCACCAGACGCCTCAGCAGTCTTCCGGGGTTAAATCACCAGATGTACAATTGTTACTCGTTCTGGTGGATTTTTCACCGGTAGTTGAATCGCGGCCGACTCCGGGAGTCACCGCGCACACCCCAACTTTGGAAGCCCATATCTCCCTTGTTACCTATTCGATTCCGATGATTCAATTTCCACCGATTTCAGCGACTTGTCAACTTTGACAAACTTGAATACAATCTGGATTTGGAGTACTCTCTGGATAGCTAGAGTACAATGCAAGGATTTCCCCCCTCCAACAGCTTGTCGACGCCTCCCGGCGCCGCCTCGGGCATGCTAAGGGGGACAATCTACAACATTCACCCCCTTGCACCTTCAATGCCCACTGCTCCAGATTTTTCTCACTCATCTTCCGCTGCACCCTACAGCCCTTCATAGCTGGTCATCCCAAGTCCGGCCACACTGATCACGTGCCGATCCATTTATTGCACTTTGGTCAAGCAATCGGCAAGCATGTGGCACATCTTACACTGCTGCAGCACCACCTTTTCCTTCTCCACCATGTCCCATGCATTATGTTAACGCACGTTGGTGCGCTTCGTCCTCCTATGCCGCGTCGGGTTGTTGGTCAGCAAGACAACGCTGGTGTTGTCCTCCTGCGCCATTGTTGGTCCTTGCTGCGCCACCCCAAGTTCCTTGAGCAACGTGCAAAGACACATAGCCTCCTTGACCGCTTCGGCCAACACAATGTAATCTGAATCTATTATGGAGGTGGCGATTCAGTCTTGCTTTCTACTGTACCATGAGACCGTTGCACCAGCAAGGAAGAACACGTAGCCGGATGTGGACTTTTGGTTGTCCACATTGCCAGCATAGTCTGCATCCGTGTAGCAGACCAGACGCAAAGGGTCAGACAGTCCTTTACCATTGAACCTCATGAATGCATGTCGCGTTGCCTGCAAGTAGCAAAGGATGAGCTTGACTGCCTTCCAGTGTAGTGGCCTTGGATCGGCAACATACCTACTTACTTGGCCCACTGCGTCGGCCAAGTCTGGTCGATTCGCCACCATGGCGTACATGAGGCTGCCTACTACCGATTGATAGGACACCTCTGCCATGTTCTCCCGCTCTTCTTTTGCTTGTGGAGCTATTACTGCACTCAGTTCACAGGTAATGGAGACCGGACTGCCAACTGGTTTACACTCCTCCATGCCCTATCCCTTCAACACCTCAGCGACGTATTTGGCCTGCCCCAGCTCAAGCGTGCAGCCACTGCGAGTAAAGTACGGCTAGTTCCATACTTGCCCACAGGCGCGTACGTGTCTGTGAAGTCTTGTCCTGGGATCTGATGGAAACTTTTTGCCACCAGTCTTGCTTTATACTTCTCAATCAGACCTTTGAGGTTTCTTTTCAGTTTGAACCCCTATTCACATCGATAGCCTTCCGGCCAGGTGGCAAAGGCACCAACTCATACACCTCATGCTCAAGCAGTGCGTTCAGTTCCGCCACCATTGCTTGTTCCCATTTGGCGGCATCCGGACGCCCCCTAGCTTCAGCCACGGTCAGTGGTTCACTTACAGCATGGTCCATTGGTGCGGTGCCGATGGTGTGGTAAAACGGCTTATAGTCAACTCTGGGCAGATCACGCAAGGATCGCCGCACCGGGTTAGTTGGTGGTGATCCTTCACTCTCTGACTCTGCAAGAGGGTTCAGCGGCGTGAGACCTGGGGGCACCTGAGTGTCGCCAGAGTCTGTGCTGGCCAAGTCTGTAGGTGAAAGCAGGTCTCTCGGCACCGGATCGACCATGTTCCTGTCTTGCTTTGTTGATGTCCTACGACCTGACTCGTGACTGGAGAGGCATAAAGACGGGTACACTCATGTACTCAGGGTAGTGTTCCCTCAAGGCGAGGGCAGGTGCATGACGCAGGGTGCGAAATGACTTGTAGGGCATGTGTATTAGAAAGGAGGCATCTCGACTTTCGACAAAGCAGTGGTTTGTGGGATCCCAAAATCGCCATGCCTTGGAGGCATGTGACACCCCAACAAAAACGCACCATCGACCACGTGGACTGAGTTTGTTCTCTCGTTGTGGTGGTGCAAACCAAACACAGGCCATTGTACCCCACACCCTGGCCGGCCTCAGGTCGGCCTTCTCTTTGAACCAACGTTCCCAGGGTGATACAGACTTGGGCAGTGGCCCTTGCGGCACACGGTTCCATACCCAAGTGATATATTTTACAGCCTCTTCCCAGAACCCAAACGACAGGCCGGAATCAGTGAGCAATGTGCGTAAGGCATCACCAAGGGTTCTGTGCCAACGTTCGGCCACTCCATTCTTTTGTGGCGTGTATGGGGCTGTACACTGATGTTCGACTCCTCTCGATTTGAGTTCTGCTGTTAGTGTGCCAAGAAACTCTCCTCCTCTGTCAGTTCGCAGCTTGAGCAATGAGCAACCGGTCTGTCTCTCGGCTAGAGGGATCCATTCAGCAATTGCACGTTGGGCATCTGCTTTAGTTTTCAACAGAAAATCCCAACCGAAGCGGCTGTAATCATCGGTGAGAGTTAAGACATACAATGACCCATAATGAACTGATGGCACTGGCATCGGTCCTGTCAGATCCGCATGCACCAGCGCAACTGGTTTGGTTGTCACTCTGTCTGACCTGGGGAAGGTTTGCCTATGGGCCTTCCCTTCGTGACACTCAAGACACGTGTCTGCTTTGAGACCGTGAGGACAGTCGCTAGGAAGCAGGCTATGTGCGGGTGTGTGTTTCAGTATGTCGGCAACAGTTTCAGTGTTGATGTGGGCAAGTCGGCGATGGATGAGTTCTGTGTGTTTTGCATCTGTACTTGGGGGTGGTTCACTTGTGATTGGACAAAAGGGAACAAGGTCAGTTTGTACAACATGTCAGTGTGCAGCGGCCCATCAACCAACAAGGCACCAGACGCATCAAAAAGCATGCATCACTGCTTCTGTGTAAGTGCGGATACATTGGCTTCCTGGTCTAGTTGCCCCCCCGACAGCAAGTTCACTTTCAGCCGTGGCACATACAAGACACCCGTCAGCCACAGAACCCCACCTGGTGCTTGGAGACCCACCGCCCCCACACCTTCAACCGAGAGCACTTCTCCAGACCCCGTCTTCACACCCTCAACATCACGCGTGGCATGCAATGTGACAAACAGCTGACGATGCGGCAACATATGATGCGATGCGGCAGTGTCAAATAGCCACTTATGCATAGGCAACGCATGCGTCGTGGTAATGTGCGTGTGACCCAACCTCTGACCTGGTGGCTGTGAGCTGGCTGTAGGCTCAGGTTGGTGCAGCTCCATGGGCGTGCTCCACCCTGGTCCGGGAGGAAGAGGGAAGGGCTGTTGTGGCTCAATCGTCTCGGCGTACACCCTCTGTGCCCACGCCGGAACAGGAGCTGGTGCAGTGACGTACAGGGACATGAAGATAGGCCCCTGGTACTGTGGTGGAGATGGAATAGAGCCTGTTGGATACATGGGCAACTGCATCTGCTGTGGACCAAAAGTCGCCGCCCCAAAGGGTGCCGGCGCTCGTGGTCCTACAACATGCTGTGTCGTCCATGCTGGGGGGTGCAGGTGCTTACTAGAATGAGAAAACGACGTGGGTGGCTGGCCCACCGCTGGACGTGTCTGCTGCGTAGTAGGAGTCATAATGCGTTGCAGAGATGGACAGGCCCTCCAGTAGTGACCCGGCCATCCACAGTAGTTGCAGGTGCGGTTTCCTGCTCCATGGCCGCGGCCTCGCCCCTTACCACCTTGCCCGCCTCTGCCCCCAGCGCCTCCCCTTCCTCCTCCGCCTCCTCCACCCGAATGCTGGTGCGAGGGGTGGGAGGTGCCTCCGTCCTGGTGCACAAATGCGCTTGCTGCTGCCCCCTCATCCTCGCGTCCCTCACCTCGTATAATGTCTTCATAGTTGCGTAGCTCCTCGAACACCTCTGTCAAGTCGGTGTTCTTGATGTCGGTGACTTTTAGCCATCGAAGTAGACCGTGCCGAAAGTCCTTGTACGACTCGCCAAGGTGAAGAAGGACAGGGTCCAGCCACTCTAGGATGGTGCAAGAGGCACCGAGACCGAGAATGCGCAGGCGAAGATCCATGGCGGCATCCCAATACTCGGCAACGGGAGCACCCGGCTTTGGATGAAGGTTGCGAAGCTTCTCGTGCAGTGATATGACCAGAGCCATCCCTTGCTCCTCCTTTCGAGTGGCCAGATGCTTCCACGCATCGTGAGGTCGAGGGTCGCCACTTCGTGGATTCTCAGGGTCCTCCCCCTTGCCTCCAAAAGCGGAAATGACGAACAGCATACTGCTGGTCCTCTGGGAGTGCGCGAACTAGAGCATTAAATGCTCTGAGGATCACTCGCGCGTCGGCATCGTCGGGCGGCGGGGCTAGGTAGTAGTCCTCTAGACCATGCTCCACCGCCCATGAGAGGAAAACGTCCTTCCACGAGAGGAAATCACGCACACCCAACAGCGGCGGCGTTAGGTCTTTATGAGACAGAACCTTGCTCAATTCGTCCCATGTCATCCCGGTGGAGGTAGCACCGGCACCGGCACCGACACCGGTGCTAGCCCCAACGTTAGCGCCAGCCCCTCCTCGTGTGGATTCTGCTACACTCATGGCTCCTGGTAGCTTGCTTGGTGACTAAGGGCACTGGGTAAGTGCTATGGACCACCCCTTTCGGCCGAATAAAATTTCGGCAGCAATTCGCAGGGCCCACTTTGGGCCCAGTTTTCTGCCGCGAGTCCAAGGCTCGATAGGAACCGCCTATCTTGACCTGAGACCTGTTGCCAGGCCACCTGGGACCTGCTCAGACACTTGTAGGGCCAGGGGACCCCGCTGACACCTCATGAGAGGTGGAAAAGCGCTTGGGCTCTCCCCTCTTGCTCCCTTTCCACCCAAACGTGGATCACCCCCACTCCCGCCGCCACCACTCACAGGGCGCGGCCTAGGGGTGCTGTTTCGACGCGCCCTATGCCTCGCGCGGCCTGATTTCGCGGCGGCCGCGCGGATCTACTTCCGCGCTCTACTCGGCCGCCCCTTTTTCTGCTTGGCGCCGACGCGATGCCCCACTCTCAGCCGTCAAACCTGGCTCTGATACCATAAGGATCACGTTGCGAAGGGTTTGCGACAAACGGCACGAGAGATGGTGGCTCCTAGGCTAAGCTAGATCCAAAACACCATGGCGGCAGGTTAGAAAAAAAATTCCAAGTACGGGAGTAAGAAGTCACAGTAGTCCTAAGGGGTGAGGTCGCTAATCAACCTCACCCGTCACACTGGCGAGCGAAGCTCGCCGGCGAACATGCTTGCTCGAGGGCGAAAGCCCTCGACGGCCCAAAACGGGTGCGAGAGAATCTGCGCACCCCATAGGGGGCGCACATTATGCCACCTACGAAGTGGCATAGTCTTGGCCTACCCAGACATTGATTTGCAGGTCCAACATGGGTCGCATGAGTAAAAGCAAGCAAATGTCAGTTACAACTAGAGGACAAAACTAGGTTTGCTAGAAGAGCCTAAGCACAGGGTAGGACGTGAAGCTCTAGTGATGAAGAGGGAGGGAGGGCCATGCGGTCAGGATGGAGGCGACCACCCGTGAGGAGAAGACGAGTTGTGTGCCTTCACGGTTCGTCGCCTCCACTCGTTGTACCAGCATGCCTTGCGCACTCACGGCCACCACAAGAGGAGTATATACAGTGAGATATTAACAACAACAAGGACGACGTCGTCACCTTCGGGAGTGGCAAGCATGCCCATCACGAAGTCCATGCTGATGTTGGCCCACGGTTCCGTCGGAACAAGAAGGGGTTGGAGTAGACCGGGTGGCCTCGTGCGACAAGATTTTTATCTCTAACAGACGTGACAGGATTTATACAAGGATGACATGTAGGTCTGTATCTTGTCCCATCAGGAGTATTTTGCTCACTTTTTGAGTGTCCTCTTCTCGCCAAAATGTCCACATAGACCAATTTCGTGGCATTATTCCGATAGTATTCTTTGTAGTGCCTCGTTCTATAGAACAAAGACTTGGCATAGGAATTAGCATTTCCAGTAGGGGTCGTCCAACCATAACTTGGGCTTGTCGTACCCGCCAAACTCCTTGTAATCCTATACAAATAGCCTCGTGAGGTACGCATCTTGTTCAAATAACAATGTTTGTTCGCGGCCATCAAATCCGGTCTTCGGCTTAAATCATCTCCCGAAATAGTTTTTCTAGGCCGGTACTCAATGTCGTAACTGAAGTTGGAATCGAGGAAATCCATCCATCAAATCTGTTGACGGCTCAGATTTGACCAATTCTTGAGGTATGTAAGGGCACGATGGTCGATACGGACAATGCATCGTCGGCATGCTAGGTAGCACCACCATGTCTTCAACGTGTGGATGACCACGAACATTTATTTCTCGTGCATCATGTAGTTGACTTCCGATCCGTGTAAATTTCTCGATGTATACACGACCGGTTGTTCTCCACTGCTATTATCTTGGAGGAGAATGACTCTAATGGCTGGATTGGACGCGCCAGTGGCCATGATGTAGTCCACTGTTGGATCTGCCAATCGTAAGGCTGGTGCTGAGGTCAAAGCGTTTCTCAAAGAGTTCAATGCTTCTTGTTCGCTGTCCCCCCAATTCCACTTGGTCGTTTTCTTAATGAATCGGAAAGATGCACTGACACTCGAGCTTAGTCCCTTACAATCAACATTAGTTGTAGAATCCTAAAAACACTTGGACGTGCCCAACATTTTTGTGCGACCTCTACCTTTTTCGAGTACATGGCGATCTCTCTGTCGTCGATGATGTGGCCCATCGATTGAACGGTGTAACGTGTCGAGTCTCCAGCTCCTGCTCTGAAGTCGTCGTCGGAGTTCGCAGAATGGCGTTCTCAGTCCGCGTCAGGGGTTTACCCCCTTCGCAAGACTGAGGGGCAATCGTCATCAACGACCCAGAGCAGGGAGACTCGAATATTTCGAGTCTCCAGAGGCCCATTTCCGTTTTTAACCAAACCCCTGGTTTTGGGACCCAAACCGGGGGTTTTTACCTCGAACTCGTGCATTCGCACGGGTTATTTCGTTTATTTTATGTCGAAGTTCGTCGAGAACGAACTTCGATTCATGTTTTGCCGTTCTGGTGCGAAATCGTCGTGTGCGAGGCACGCTGGCGATTTTGCGCCAGCTTTCTCTCGACCTCACCCTCGCTCCCCCTATCCCTCGTCCTTGCTTGCTTGTTTTTGCAAGGAGGGCGAGGGGGGCGAGGGCACGAGGCCACGAGGCCTCGCCCTCGAGGCCCTCGTGGCCTCTCAGCCGCCGATCGGGCTGAGGCCGCGATCGGCGGCTGGTGGCTGGCCGGCCGGTGGCCGGTCGGTCACTTGGCCGGCCGCCGGCTGTCCAGCCGGCCGCCGGCGAGCTGGCCGGCGGCCAGCGAAGTGCTGGCCGCCGGCCAGCCCTCGCTGACGCGAGGGGTGGTGCGCAACCACCCCTCGCTTCAGCGAGGTGGGAGGGCCGAACCGGCCCTCCCGCTACATTCCTCCCCACTTATTATGAACCATCCCGGTTCATGAACAACAGGTAGGATTGTCAGTCAGTGAGTCATCAACATTGTGAAAGAAAATTAATAATTTCAATCACCAGCTAAACATGAAAACGTGCATGGTACTTAGACCTAAGCTGCAGCTTGTAGGTCAGCATGGCTAGCGGCCTCCCCCCTTTAGGTTGGAGCGTCCGCGCGACAACCATGTTGGGCGTCCCCAACCTCCTATGGTCGCTGTCCATGAATGCTGCCTTGTGGGAATGTTATTCACTTTTTCCGCGTTCAGGTGGTACCTCCTGCCACGCGTCAATCTGTGCGAGCTGCAAGCTCGCTCCAGTACTCGTTGACCACCCCTGTGGGCAACCGAGATTCGGGCTCCCATGAATTATGTTCAGGTCCACAACCGGCCCAATGAACGAGGTACTCCCTGACAACGCGCGACCGCAGAGTACGCTCTCGGTGCTGGAGTAGGCGAAGGACCTCGTATTGGCCGTCAGCAGCCAGGACTGCTGGCGGTGGCTGAACGGTTCCTTCTGCCGTGTATGGAGCCAGCAGGCTCACATGAAACACGTCATGTATCTTCATACTCGGCGGAAGTAGCAATCGGTATGCCACTGGCCCGATACGTGCCACAATGGGAAACGGCCCAATCCACTTCGGTAGAAGTTTTCTTGCCCCTGGAGACTTCAACCGAAGGTTTTTAGTGCTAAGCAACACTTTGTCACCGATGTGAAACGACACCTCCCGGCGACCTTTGTCGGCATATGCCTTTTGTCGCTGCCGAGCTGCTTGAAGGTGACCCTTCGCCTCCTGTAACAAGGAGTCGATGCGCTCGGCAAAGGCTTGAGCGGAAGGAACCTGCCCTCCTGTACTCCCACNAACTGTGTGGACTCGTTCACCGAGTTGTTCACCGCAAACTCTGCCGGTGCTAGGAATTCGTCCCAATCATGCATGGCAGGGTCCACGTACATGCGGAGCATCTGCTCCAGAGTGCGATTCATGCGCTCTGTTTGTCCGTCAGTTTGAGGGTGAAATGTTGTCGACATTTGCGACTCACTGCCGAAGTACTCGTGCATCTTTTGCCAGAACTTACTAGCAAATTTTCGATCTCGATCGGAGATAATGCGCAATGGCAAGCCGTGGTACTTTACAACACCCTCAAAGAAGAGACGAGCGGTCTCCTCTGCGTTCACGTCAGTGGTTGTACGAATGAAATGTGTCATCTTCGTCAAAAGATCCACAACCACTAGTATTGCATCGTGGCCACGGGCCGTGTCCGGAAGACCAGTAATGAAGTCCATACTGACGCACTCCCATGGAGTCCCAGGAATGGGAAGCTGCTGGAGGAGTCCAGCAGGCTTCTTGTTACTAGCCTTATTCCGAAGACATGGGTCGCATGTCATGCAATACTTACGGACATCGACACTCCACCCTGGCCACCAATAGTGGTCCGAGAGTGCCTGTCCGGTCTTTCGGGGTCCCACGTGATCTGCGACCGGCGGGTCGTGGAAGTGGGAGATAACCTTTGCTCGAAGGTCTCCCGATTTTGGCACAACAACTTGTTCTCCGTGCCAGAAGATTCCTACGGCCTCCACTAAGCCATACTTGTCCAGATTTCGAGAGTCTTGAAACCAAGAATCCACACAGTATCCCATCCGGATCCTATTTACAAAACCGTTGTAATGGATAATCTCTCGTGGTGGTTGTCGCAAAGGTGCAGGGGGATCTGGTGGTTGTACGGTTGCTGTTGCAATGGCCATAAAACACCCACTGACCTCGGTGGTTGCTTTAATTTCCACAGGCTGTCGGCTTAGTGGATCGGCCACATTGATGCGCCCTGGCCGATATTCCCATGTGAACGAGAATCGACTCAGGTATTCGCTCCAGCGCGCCTGTCGTCTTGACAGGTTCGGTTGCGTTTGGAAAAACACCAATGGATTATGGTCGGTCACGACCGTCACACCCCCTTCAGTACCCTCGAGGTAGCAACGCCACATCTTGAAAGCCTGTACTACCGCAAGGAGCTCTTGATCCCCAGTCGTGTACCGCGTTTCCGCGGGGATGAGCTTCCGGCTCTCATACGCAACTGGATGACCGTTCTGCATGAGGACGGCTCCAAGTCCTACTACCGACGCATCACGTCGAACCTCCCACGGTTGCGATGGATCCGGAAGAGCTAGGACGGGCGCCGTGGAGAGAAGCTCTTTGACTTTGAGAAAAGCGTTCTCGCAATCAGATGTCCATTCCCAACGCACGTCTTTTCGCGTGAGCCTGGTTAGCGGTGCTACCAGGGTCGAATACCCTTGCATAAACCGTCGAAAGTAGTTTGCAAGGCCGAGGAAAGACCGAATCTGCCCAACATTTTTGGGGCGTGGCCAGTCCACAACGGCTTGGACTTTTCGTGGGTCGACGCGGATGCCGTCCTTGCCGACGATGTGTCCAAGGTATTCGAGCTCATCTTGTGCAAACTTGCACTTGCTCACTTTCGCATAGAACTTCTGTTCCCGAAGGATTGCGAGAACTTCGCGCAGATGTTCTATGTGCTCTTCCATTGATTTGGAGAAAACCAGGATGTCATCCAGGTAAACCAAGACAAACTGTCCGAGTTGCTTGGCGAACGTTTGGTTCATTTCTCCTTGGAAGGTTGCCGGGGCATTTGTAAGCCCGAAGCATAACACTCGGAACTGATAGTGTCCCATGTGCGTNAAAGTAGTTTGCAAGGTCGAGGAAAGACCGAATCTGCCCAACATTTTCGGGGCGTGGCCAGTCCACAACGGCTTGGACCTTTCGTGGGTCGACACGGATGCCGTCCTTGCCGACGATGTGTCCAAGGTATTCGAGCTCATCTTGTGCAAACTTGCACTTGCTCACTTTCGCATAGAACTTCTGTTCCCGAAGGATTGCGAGAACTTCGCGCAGATGTTCTATGTGCTCTTCCATTGATTTGGAGAAAACCAGGATGTCATCCAGGTAAACCAAGACAAACTGTCCGAGTTGCTTGGCGAACGTTTGGTTCATTTCTCCTTGGAAGGTTGCCAGGGCATTTGTAAGCCCGAACCATAATACTCGGAACTGATAGTGTCCCATGTGCGTTCGAAACGCGGTTTTGGGTACATCATCTTCCGTGATACGGATTTGATGGTACCCTTGAGACAAATCCAAGGACAAAAATACCTTGGAGTTGGTCAAAAAGGTCCTCAATCCGCGGTAAGGGGAATCGATTTTTCACCGTCAGCTTGTTCAACGCCCGGTAATCCACGCACATGTGTAAACCACCGTCCTTTTTGTTCACAAAAAGGATCGGCGCACCGTACGGCGAGCTACTTGGCTCGATCCACCCTTTTTCAAGGTACTCTTTGATTTGGCGTTCGGCCTCTCACATTTCTGCTGGACTAAGGCGATGCATGGGTCTGAACGGAGGAGTCGCCTCCGGTTGCAGCGGAATCATGTGGCCCATGCGTCTTTCTGGTGGAAGCCCAGCCGGTGGGTCTTGGAATACATCCGAGAACTCCACCAATAGAGATCTGATCTCTTGTGGCGTGTCTTCCGTCACGTCGTCCTCCACTTTCTGCAGCTGAGCCAAGAAGTATCGACAACCTTGTCGAATACGTCTCTTGACCTGCATTGCAGACAAGCTGGCATGGACTTTGAGTCGGGTCGGTGATAATTCCGTACTCGGAATCAACGTAAAGCGATGTTGTCCTTTTCGGAGGATCAAACGCTTTGATTCAAAGCACATTAGAGCCTTGTGGTCACGAAGCCAGGGATCGCCTAGCACCACGTCGAACGGGTCAAGAAGGTTGAGTACCTTCAACGTGACACTCTGTGTGTACCCTTGAATACAAATTTTCGCTTTACAAATACCGATCACGGGTACCGTACGGTTGTCACCAACAACAACTGCGCCATTTGATGGCTCGTACTTCAGGCCAACCTGTCGGGTAAAGCCAAGGCTAACAAAAGAGTCGTCCCCTCCAGTGTCAGCCAGTACGTTCACGGGAGCACCAGCTAGGTGTCCTTTGAACTGCATCGTCATGTTGCCTCCACTCTTTCGAGTGAACAGACTCGACGACGGTAAGCCGAGTTTGTGATAAACACGGAATCTGTACGACGGGCATCGCAACTCCCATGATTCACCTACTCGAGTCCACATCTTGTGGGCACGTGTGAATTCGGCTAGCACCTTCCAATCTTTAAATTTGACTGGGTCGAAATCGTCGACTAAAGGTACTTCGAACGTGATTGAACTCATTGCTTTGAGGGCGTTTGCTTCAATCACTGTGTTACACAACTCTTGCACAGTGGTTGGTGTCGCCACCACTAAGCAGGTTTGGTCATGCATCTCGTCTGGTGATGTAAGATTTAGTGGGCAATGTTGATCAGCAAGTGCAGAATGAGGTTCAATGAGAGGGGAGAAAACAACAGAGAAATTTGAACTCGTCAAAAACTCAAATTGTTTAACATCCTCGTCTGAAAACATGAACTCACACTCGTGATCCAGTTTTACCCCTGAGTGGTCCCCACTGACGTCACTCAGGGATGGGGAAAACCCGCCCCACGGCCCTGTCCGTTACCACGGCCGGGCCCATTGCCGCGACCGCGACCCTGTCCACGGCCTTGTCCGCGGCCTCCTGCTGCACCATCCCCACGAGGTTCCGCTGCTGCAGCTAGCGCCGCGGTCTCTTGTCCACCACCAGCAGCCTCAGGGCACTAAGCCCTAAAGTGGCCCGGGTGCATGCAGTTGTGGCAGAGCCCTTCGTGGAAGGCTGCTTTGCGACGCTCACGTGCCGCCTACAGCTCGTCATTCTCGCGGTTGCGCTTGTTGTTGGGACCCTTGTGTCCACCAGCCTTCTTGGTTGGAGGGTTTGTAGGCTGCTTGTCCTTGGCCTCGCCTCGCTGTCCAGCTGACTCACCAGCCCCTGCAGCGTCCACGTGCATGTCGCGACCCTGTTGTGCACGCGCGTTCGGCCGTGCATTAGAGTAGTGTTTCGGGTTCGCCGAATACACTTCGCTCATGTAGTCACACTACGCCCTCCAGCTTGTCCAAGCTTGGCCAGTAGCTGTCGTGGTGGTCTTGTCCTTCAGCTTCTCGCTGGCGAGACCATCACGCAAGTACTCCAGCAGCATGCACTCCGGGTACTTGAACGTCTGAGTCCCATCGCCCTTGGTGAAGCTTTCGGCTTCCTCCACGAGTGCGGTGAACTCGCTCAAGTAGGATTCGAGCGAGCTGCCCAGCTGCCTGAAGTCCTTGATTTTGTGGAAGGCGCACTACGCCTCCTCACGTTGGGTGCACTTCTTGCGCATGATCGCGTAGAAAGCCTCCTACGGCATGGGCTGCCACTCGAGGTGCGGCTGCTGCGCAGTCCACTCCTTGACCACGTACTTGAAGAGTTTTTCTTCAAGCCGCGTCGTGGCAAGGTCGCCCCACTGGCTGAGTGGAGCCTTGTGGACACGTAGAACATGCTCCATGCGGTTCAGCCAGTCGGTCAGCTTCACGCCCTTCCGGAAGATCTCCACACTGTGGAGGAAGGACGTGTTCATGACCGGCCCTGAAGTCGTCGAGGTAGGCAAGTCGTCGCTGCCACCGGCAGTGGCATCCGCAGCTGCGGCACGCTGAGCTTGCTGATGCATCCACACCTGGGTCACGCTCTGCAACGCCTTGTTGAGGTCGTTGCATCGGCGGCTTGCCTCATGGGCGGCCAGGCGCTGCAGCTGGCGATCACGGTCAAGGTCCATGATGCTCTGCCCGACGTGGGCCAGCAGGTTGGCAAACGCGAACTTGAGCTCTGATGTCGTCAGAGCATCGGCGATAGCCTCCAGGGCCTCCCGTTGTCCGTGCACCCTTACCCACTACAAGAGGGTACGGTTCGCGTACACTCCTCCAAGGAGTTCCTCCTTTCAGAGGAGACTATCGTCGGCGACGACGCTCGAGTGGGAGCTGCCCTGCCCCATCGCGACCACATCGTAGGAAGGGGGGTCCGCCCCCATTCCTCCGAGTGGTGCCGTATCTCCACCGTCGGTGGTGATCTTCAGTCGGCCTGCCGCCTCAGCAGCAAACTCCGCAAGCCTATGACGGCCATCGCGAATTGCTTTTGCGGCGTTGTTGTCCGGCTCGTACTCGCGGGAACTTCCCGTGTGACTGCTTTCAGCGCCCTTGCTGCTCTCGGCAGTCTCGCTGCCGTCGGCAGCTTCAGGCGATACGGCGGGCGCCTTTTCCTTCTCGAGCAATCGGCTCGAGTTCACCGCACGACGATGGCGATGGTCGCGATCCTCGTCGCCTTTGCCATCGTCGGCGTCGTGCTCTTCATGGTGGTCCTCCTCCGGAAGATCCTCCTCCATCGCGTCGTCCGTCGCATGGGGGTCGCCCATGTGCNACCTTTGCGGCCTCCGCACGCTTCTCGGTATCGCCGAGGTTGGCGTCGGTTGCCTTAGGCGGCACGGTTGCCTTAGGCGGTACGGTTGCCTTAGGCGGCACGGTTGCCTTAGGCGGTACGGTTGCCTTTGGGTTGGCAACCGTGCTCGTGGTGGCAGCTCCCAAAACTTGGAGTCCGCCGAGGACGTGTGGTGAGAACGTCATCACCTTGCCCTTGTTCGTCCTAGACGGTCCGGCACTTGCCATCTCGTCGCTCGTGCAACTAGCACGTGAAGACCGTTGTGAGGATCACCCCACAACTTTGAGGAGGAATCACCTCCTAAAGTCACGCTCTCACGATCGGTGAGGCAATTATAAATTTAATTTCTACTTTCCTAGGCCGCCACGTCGGCACAAGGGCGTGGATTTTGGAACTAGTCTTCCTAAGCCGTGACTCACGGCGATTGGCAAGGACTAGTACCTAGGAAAACAGAAAATTAGAATTCAAGGAATTGACAAGAAGTGTGAGTACCGCTCACAAAGCTAGGACAAAGAATGGGAGTGGAATTACACAATTCCTAGCAAATCCTCCAATCCTTCTTCTAACTTCTTGACTTCTTCCTATCTTCTTGTCTTTCTTGGCCTCCTCTTGAGTCTTCTTAGCGCGTCTTGCGCCCCTTGGCGGCGTCCTCCTTGAGCCGGCGACGTTGGGGGAGCCGCCAAAAGTCCCCAAGGTGTCACCCTCCTTCTTTTTAGGGTGCTCTCAGGTTGTGAGAGTCCCTAAGCTTGGGGAGGGGCGCTGTCCCAATTTTTTTATGAAGGGGTTTTGAAGGAGCCTTGAAGATGGAGAGGGTTTTGTGGTTTTTGAGGGTGGGGACTCCCCACCCCGCCCCACAAAAATCTTCCTAGCCCTCTGGAAGTGAGGAGAGGCTGGAAGAAAGAGTCTCCACCAAGTAGAGATTTTTTCAAGCTCTCTAACGCACGTTACGACACTTCAATCCGTGAAGTGTAGATGTCGTAGTCCCTTCTGGCGTTTCCGCTGCTGCTTGCAGCTGCCGGCGGCGTTTTATCTATGTCGTAGCCGCCATTTCCGTCGAACCCTTGGTCGCGAGGGTCGTCTGGCTCTAAGAACCACTGTAACGTGTCGAGTCTCCAGCTCCTGCTCTGAAGTCATCGTCGGAGTTCGCAGAATGGCGTTCTCAGTCCGCGTCAGGGGTTTACCCCCTTCGCAAGACTAAGGGGCAATCATCATCAACGACCCAGAGTAGGGAGACTCGAATATTTCGAGTCTTCGGAGGCCCATTTCCGTTTTTAACCAAACCCATGGTTTTGGGACCCAAACCGGGGGTTTTTACCTCAAACTCGTGTGTTCTCACAAGTTATTTCGTTTATTTTATGTCGAATTTCGTCGAGAACGAACTTCGATTCATGTTTTGCCGTTGTGGCGCGAAATCGTCGTGTGCGAGGCACGCTGGAGATTTCGCGCCAGCTTTCTCTCGCCCTCACCCTCGCTCCCCCTATCCCTTGTCCTCGCTTGCTTGTTTTTGCAAGGAGGGCGAGGGGGGCGAGGGCACGAGGCCACGAGGCCTCGCCCTCGAGGCCCTCGTGGCCTCTCAGCCGCCGATCGGGCTGAGGCCGCGATCGGCGGCTGGTGGCTGGCCGGCCGGTGGCCGGCCGGTCACTTGGCCGGCCGCCGGCCGTCCAGCCGGCCGGCGGCGAGCTGGCCGGCGGCCAGCGAAGTGCTGGCCGCCGGCCAGCCCTCGCTGACGCGAGGGGTGGTGCGCAACCACTCCTCGCTTCAGCGAGGTGGGAGGGCCGAACCGGCCCTCCCGCTACAAACGGCGACCAAAGTCACACTTTCAGAGTTTTTTTTTCAATTTTCTACCTTTGAAAAAACTTCAAGAACGTTCCCCTGATGTCTGTTGTGCTCCTCCAAGTTGTCGTCGAGGTACACAACGACAAAGTTGTTGAGATATGGACGCAAGATATGACCCGGATTATCGTGAGTTGAGCAGAGTCATCGATTGCCTTTATCAACGGCGTCAATTTCCATTAGAGATGAGGTTTCCGTCAATGACTTTCCTCTGCCACGATAAGAATTTTGGTTTTGGGATTGCCAGTCATTGAATTCATGCATCCGAGTATTTTACTCGGAGCTGCCGATGTGATTAACTACTACGATCATTCACATAAGGTTGTCCTGGATGTTGAAAGTGGCAATTGCTCACAAAAACAAATCGCTTGAGGTCGTCGTAGTAAACACATGGCTCGTTAGAGGCGAGGTCACTGTTGGTGTTGATTTTGTGGATACGCTAGGTATACATCGCCACGCTGGACTGCTGATACTAACGTTGGAGTATGTATCGTGTGTTACACTTCTCGTTCAACTTCCTAAAATGAGAGAAGGTAGCGCGCGTGAAGTCGCTCCACGTTTCTGGTGGCTGAAGATAGTTGTGCCACATCAGATGAATGTGCTCAAGACGTAGACGCCTGTGGTCGACGATGTGAGAGCGGTCGCGTGAGCCGTTGATCTGGCTCTGTTGGTCTCCTAGTGTCGTTGGATGATCTTTACTTCACACCATGAACTTCAAGCCTTGCTACGCAATAGTGAGGACGCGGGTAAAATTTCCTTCTTGTCGTTATTGGCCCCATCAGCGGTGAAGTACACATCCAAATTCGTCAACCATAACTTGACCAACGGTCCCTTGGATTTCGGGGACTTGAACAGCATGGGGAGTGCCGGTCAAATCTGGAGTTTGCTTTAGAGTTGTAATTTTGCCTCAGTGAGCAATGTTTTGCACGTTTGAGAAATCTGAAACTCCTCCATTGCCATGGTGAGCTGTGAAGCACATGGGGTTTGAGGCTCTCGAGTCCTGATAGCTTCTGGTACAAATCTTCACTGATTTTTTGCTTGTCCTCCCTTGCCTCACATTGTGCCAGGTGTCGGCCAACGGACGGCGACGAAGGCGAAATGTTTGCTAAGCCCAAGGGGTCCATCACTGGGTAGGCTGTCGGGCTCATCGGTGTTGCGCCATTTGCTTCAAAGATTACCGTTTCTCTCTGGCTTTTCTGTTGTGCGTCAATGTTCGCGTGCCGTTGATCCTCCACCACCGGAGTGTTTGCCGGGGACTGGTGCTCGTCGCAGGTTGCGCGTGCTTCATTCACCATTGTTGTCGTGAAGTGTGCGACCTGTGAATGATGGAGATGCGCTAAAGACTCATGCGAGGTTGTTGCCAGGAAGTTAATGCGTCGGTTGTCCCTCCAGTGTCACTACGCTCTGATATCAAGTGTTTTGCCGAGTTGAATGTAGGTGGTTCACTCGGATGAGATGCGAGACAAAAGACAATTAGAGGAATTTGGACAAGTGGATGGTTTCTGTGAAGTAGTTACTGGACTTCGATGACAAGTGTCCAGTGAATCAAGCACATATGTACAATGCCGAAAATGAGAATGAGGCATATGTAGGGTCCTCGGTGCTCGAGCCGAGTGATGCATGCGAGGTCGCGCCATGAGTGATTGCTTCAGGAAGCTCTGTCGAGAATTCAAGGGACTTCGAGAATATCGAGGCACGGTTTTATAAAGATCCAGCACCATGGAGAAGTCGACCGAACAATATCAAAACATCGATATAGTTCGTTACGTTTCTGTCGACCATTATAGAAAGTGGTCAAACTAGTCAGAACCTTCGGAAACGGAACACTAGAGGTTGGGAAAGGTGGCAAAAATGCCATTGGTCGATCGACGTAAAAATCCTGACGCACGGTGGGCCATGAGTGTAAGAACAGAAATGCCCACTCGTTGAGTTCAGGGATTCATGTACTTGAAGGACGTAACACAGCCGACCTGCACATGCGAATGGGTGGATCACCACATGAAGGCACCCGGGTTCCAGATGGGTCCCCATGAATAATTTGCATACTCATGGAAAAGGTCGAGTGGTTATACACTTTGCTGGGTGGTGCATAAGACCAGTGAAGAAAGGTTGTCTTCTCGAGAAATGTTAACATTCCGTTGGAAGTGGATTTTTCACTTTGGAAGATGGAAATTTTGCTCTATTTTGACAGCATGTAGACTCTGGAAACCTGTTGTGCAAATGTGTGTTTATGGTGATGATATAGTTCACGTAGGTAGATATGGGACTGATATTGTACACCTTGCAGATATGAAGCGCATGGGCCTAATAGCTTGGATACCCACACCACGCTCACTATTAAGCTGGCATACCCGTGTGTCCTAATTTTGACATGGCATACCCAACTCTAAAAAAGAGGAACGAGGTAGCCAACGCTCACTTGCCATGATCGATCACCGACATGCTTTGCTGATCGAGCATGGCAAAGAGGGTCATGTGACCTTCGCTTGATCGCGACCGTCACTTCCTCGCGAGATCACAATGGAGCGATGACCCTTTTGTTTTTTCAGCTGGAAATACTAGGCAGCAGGTTGGGGCAGCAGCGTGCGGGCTTCCACGCTCGTTGCTTAGTCTGCTGCCCCCTCAGTCTGCCGCTCTAGAGTCTAAGTCTGGATGCTCTGGGTTTGTTACTCAGAAACGTGCGCGCCAGTGTTAGCGCTAGAAAGCAGCTGAAAACTGGAAGTAACTGATTAGGAGTGAAGAATGAACAACAATGGGAGACCCCTCCAAGTTCTAGCTCCCCTCCCAGCTCTGTAGAGCTTGTTACTCAACTAACCAGCCAATCAGGAAAAAGTCCTAGACCTATTTTCTGGCAGGCAGGGCTTTCTCCGTGAGCCCTGCCAGACGACCGACAGCCCAAAACCTGGGTGTCGTCCGTTTTGCCTAAAACCTTGACCATACCATAATACCAATACTGCGAACGCAGTCCTGCGGTCAGAAACAGCTAGAAAAATAGTAGCGAAGAGTTATGGCTGCCCGAACCCAGGCAGTGCCTACGATAGTCCATGATGCCAAACAGTGCCACGCAACATGAAACATGGATCCCAGGCAGAGCATGATGCTGCAGACGCAATAGTACAGTCAGATCCAGTGCAACACGCATGCAGACAGCCTCTACGGTGGCAGTGACCACCGGCGGCTCGACCGCCAAGGAGGCCTGTCGATGGAGCTGAGCACGTTGACGCAAGGAGGAGGCTCCATCAAACTGTGTGTAGGCCTCAGCGTGCGTCGGCTCCACCGGACGACACTCCAGCAACGTCAAGTTGTCGCGATGCCTGACGTTGCTGGCCGCTCACCTCCTCGCGTCACGCGTGGGGGGCAGTGCTATCAGAAAAAATTGTGAGCATTTCCCCTCGCCCAGTGGCCATGGGAAAATTCTGACACCGCCACCAGGCTGCTTAATGCTGCCAGAAAACATCCGTTAGCATTTCCCCTGCATTGGCACATATAGGGGTCTGCTGGTGTTGTCTTGCACCTGTACGCCAGTCTTCTGCTGCTTCTGCTGCTACGCTCTAGCTCTGATAGCAAGTTGGAAATACTAGGTAGCAGTTTGGGGTAGTAGCGTTGTTGATGTAGCGTGCGAGCTTGCACGCCTTTTGCTTAGTCTGCTGCCCCCTCAGTCTGCCGCTCTAGAGTCTAAATCTGGATGCTCTGGGTTTGCTACTCAGAAACGCGCGTGTCGGTGTTAGCGCCAAAAAGCAGCTGAAAAAAGGAAGTAACTGATTAGGAGTGAAGAATGAACAACAATGGGAGACCCCTCAGCTTAGTAGAGCTTGTCACTCAGCTAACCAACCAATCAGAAAATAGTCCTAGACCTATTTTCTGGCAGCCAGGGTTTTCTCGGTGAGCCCTGCCAGACGGCCGACAGTCCAAAACCCGGGCGTCGTCCATTTTGCCTGAAAACTGGACCATACCATAATACCGACGCTACGAACGCAATCATGTGGTCAGAGACAACTAGAAAAATAGTAGCGAAGAGTTATGGCTGCCCGAACCCAGGCAGTGCCTACGATAGTCCATGATGCCAAACAGTGCCACGCAACATGAAACATGGACCCTAGGTAGAGCATGACGCTACAGATGCAATAGTATAGTCAGATCCTGCACTGCACGCATGCAGACAGCCTCTGCAATGGCAGTGACCACCAGCGGCTTGATCGCCGAGGAGGCCTGTCGATGGAGCTGAGCACGTTGACGCAGGGAGGAGCCTCTAGCAAACTGCGTGTAGGCCTCAGCGTGCGTCAGCTCCATCAGACGACACTAGAGCAGCGTCAAGTCTCGCCGTCAGTCATCTGCACGCCGATGTACACAAGTCGGGAGGACACAACAGAGCACAATGAGAGATGCAAAAAAACTAAAATTTTCGATGCGCAAACCCCTATTACAATCTAGGGTTTTGTATGTTTTGCGCAAGCGAAGCCCGCGTAAAACATAAAAGGGCATACTAACCTTTCTACCCAATCTGCGAGGGGGTTAGGAACGCCCTATCCGGCGATTTAAAAAATATGACTATCCTGCCCACTTGCTTCACCATGCTCGGTTAGCGGCATGCGCTGCTGATCAAGCGAAGCGAGGTGGGGCATGTCGACCCCTCTCACAATTATCGCTCGTACGCAAGAATCACAATCGAGCGATGAGATCTTTGTATTATTTAGACACGCAAAGCCCCTAGTCTTATGTAGGGTTTTGTATGTTTTGTGCGGACGGAGCCCGTGTAAAGTATAAAACCCTACATCAAACTAGGGGTTCGCGTGTCAACAAAAAAACAAAGAGCTCATCTCTCGATCGCGACCAAGCGAAAACGTATGTTTTCGATATCAAGCGGTAACGCTCCTTTTCTTTTCTTTTCCTTTCTCGCAAACCGCAAATTTCTAACATTCAAACCTTTGTAAAACCCTTCCTGAAATCACATTCGGGGTTCTAGGGTTTTATTTTTGCGCTCGCTCCTGATGGGCCTTGCGATAACGGGGCCCATAAGGTGTTGTGATTTGTGACGTTCCCGTCGACCTGTACAGCTTACTGTACCACTCGACCGTGTCCATGCTCGTGCAGATCCCTGATGCGGACCCAGGTGGCACCGGGGCGTCGTCAAGTGGTGGACTACCTGCTCGGAGCTGATCGACGGTCGCTCCAGAGTCCCGGATGCTATCTGGGACCTTCTGCAGTTTTTCTGTAGCTTGTAGGACTTTATCGGTGGACTGGCCGTGGGCCCGATTTGCATGTCTTTGCAATGTGTGTCCATCGTTTGTTGCCGGATGCATGCATGTGACCAGTCGTAGCGTCTGGCTTGAGATTCTGCACGTGTAGGTTCAGACGGCGTAGCGTTCTGACTTGTCTACGCTGAGTTACGGCCAAAACACTGGTTTTGGGCCGGATTTAGGGCAAACCTTGCACTGCCGCGTGCGACACCCGCCGTGCGCCGCGGCAGGTGCTTATGCCATGGACCTGTCATTTTTCATCTCTCTCTGCAAATGCTATTTGTAGCATTCTAACACTTTGCCTTGTGTCCCCTAGCCAGACCCTTGCTGTTGTGTGCACGACTTGTGACTGTCGTCACCGTCTGACCAGGCAATGACGCCTAGTCAGCGGCAATATGGCTAGGAAGCTTCCACGCATTTTCTCTTGATATCAGAGCAGCGAGACTCCTCTCGCTGAGCTACGCCGCAGAGATGCAGCACCAGCAGCAGCAGTGAGAGTCACCACCGCTGCCGTATCCTGGGACTCGTTGCAGCCGTTTTTCAACAAGGACATCATCACTCAGTCCCCACCACCACATCGGGTGATCTGTGGCATTTCCTAGCTCCAGCAGCAGCAGCAGCAGCAGCAGCAGCACCACCACCACCACCAGGTGGCAGCAGCAGCCATGTCTGGCTGCCACCCGGTACACAAAAAAAAGGAGTAGCAGCTCGCAGCAGCAGCTTGCGGCGGTAGCTGCGAGCACTGACAGCATGCAACAAAGGCAGCAGCTCACAGTAGCGGCGGCATCAGCAGCCGCGAGCAGCAACAGCAGCGCAGCAGCAGGAGCGGAAGCAGCAGTAGCAACATTGCAGCTGCTGTAGCGACTGCAGCGCAGCAGCAACGAAGCAGCGGTAGCAGAATCAGCCGCAGTGTAGCACCAGCATTGCAGCAGTGCAGCAGCAGTATTACAGCTGCTGCGCAGTTTCTACTACACAGAAACTACGCAGCAGTTGCGCAGCCACAAGCAGGGGGTGATGAGGCCACCCCACCAGTCACGCAGAGTTCACTTTTTCACTGGCTTGAAAAGCGCTAGCGAAAAAAAAAATGCTAGCGTTTTTCGCTAGCGTAAGAAACGTTGACGTCATCATCGGTTGTGCTATCGTCAGCAATTTTGGGATCAAAAGTCCATTTTTCTGAACATTTCAACTACTCCTCGAGAAATGCTGTCGGTTTCTCGTTCATAGCATTTTTAACGTTCGGTCCCATACTCAACGCTGACATGGCCCCGACCGGTGACAAGGGCAAAGGACCACCAGATCCTTCTTCCTCCTCCTCCCGGGTCATGAGCCCACGCTCGCAGGCCATTCTGGACGTGCGGAGTCAGCACAATGAGATATGTCACCTATAGCAGCAGCATACTGACGCCATCGGCACGCTCACTGGTCTTCTTCGGAGTCAGTCCACGGCCCCACATCATACCTCGGGGGGAGTCGGAGGTTTCACACCTTCTGCACATCAGTCAGCATATACACCGAGGACATCGGCTGGACAGGACCCGCCACGTCTTGATCCTTTGGAGGAGAACCCTGATATGCCAGGCATGGACGATGACACTCCCGAGAGGGAGATTCGTGTACTTCAGGAGCGTCTTCGCCAATTGCAGACGCGCTCCGGTTCCCTGTTCCCGGAGATCCGATCTTCGCCTGAGACCTACCCCGACGACTTTCCTCGTCCCGGTGTCTTCCCCATCCCTCGTCTTTCCCATCCTGTAGTTGCTCTCCCTACGGAGCGGCAACCTAAGGACTTCGAGAAACCGCCCCCACGATGTATCAACGAGGATGGCTTTGACTGCTGGGAGACCCTCTTCCAGGTCTGGGCCACTTCAGAGGGGGTTTGGCCCTACTACCATAGTCAGTATGAGGTTACGCACCGTGCTCAGGTGCTGACAGTGGCTCGGGCGATGCGCGGACGTCTTTACGCCATGCCACGCGAGACTATCGTGGACTTTTGTCCCTTCCTTGGAGAGGCCGGCACAGGCGCGGGTGCTGACCCACGTTGGGGCTGGGAGCTGGCATTGTCCCTGCTTGCTGCAGAGATGCACGCCACCCACGTGGCTCACATCCGCACCTTCCACTCCCTTCGCCAGGGACCTGCCAAGCCCGCAGCCGCTTCCTGGCGGCGCGCCATGCGCATCTACATGCACCTTGGGACTGCAGGTGGGACACAGCTGTGGGCGCTTCGCATGCTCATGCTCGGATTCCGTCTTGAGCATGCCGACATCTTCACAAGGTATAGCGATGCCGCACTCGAGCCCTTCTCCACCTCCCTTTAGCTTCTTCCTTGGGCTCATCAGCTTTTCCTCCAGGTGACATCCGCTCGTGAGGCAGCCGTCACCCACAAGGAGAGTTCACTTGCTGCACCGGTCATCGCGTCACCACCGACGCCTCTCTCGAAGTTCACTTCTCCATCCTTTGGCACGCCTTCCTCTTCTCCTTCCACCCCGCCTACCTCGACTCAGACGTAAGGTGTGGCAGCAGCAGCACAGGGGAAGAAGAGCAAAAAGAAGCGTGCCTCGGGCCAGCAGCAGTCACCGCAACAGCAGTCATCAGGCAGTAGCAGTGGACGCACTGTTCACTACTACAACTGTGGAGGCGCTCACCGCTTCACCGAGTGCCAGCAGCCGCTCGACTGGGCACGGATCACTCGCGGTCTTTAGGCTGTACACGCACAGTAGTCTGCGTCAAGCAGCACAGCCTCTGGTCGTATGGCGACCACGACCGCAGCACTTCCCGCTTCCCCACCGGCGAGCAGCGGAGACCCGGACCCCCGTGACCGCACCATCGCCGAACTACATCAGCTCCTAGCGCTTCGCTCTCAAGGAGGTACGAGTGTGTCGTCACAGCCTGGAGGTTCATAGAATGTTTGCTCGTCTGTTCTCGTCTCTCATGATGACTCGTGTGGGGGAGCAGAGCTGGCATGTGATGATGATGGGGCTGACTGTACAGATTGGATTTCTGAGTCTCACCTGTGCGCCCTTCGTTGTTCTCCCTCCTCTGTTGCCGAGCGCCTGTCTACACTCGAGTGTTCCATTGCCCGTTGCACCGTGACGTCCTCCAGTCGTGATTCGGGTGGCACTTGGATCATCGATTCCGGTGCCACTCACCACATGACATGTCATCGTAGTGACTTTGTTGTCCTCGGTCCTGTGACGTCTATTCTCTCCGTTCGCACAGGCTCTGGTCAGTCCTTCCCAGTCCAGGGTGTTGGGGTTGTGTGCTTTGATGGTCCATCTGGCCCCTTGTATCTCTCCGACGTGCTTTTTGTGCCTGACCTTGAGCTCAACTTGCTCTTTGTGCGTGCTTGTACTTTGATGGGACTCTCTGTGGAGCACACTGTCGACTCCGCGACAGTGACTGCTCTTGATACTCGCACTGTTGTGCTTCATGCCTCTATTGTGGATTATCTGTATCGTGTTCCTCGAATCTCTTCTTCTCCTTGCTCTCCTTCCCCTCCTGCTCGTGTGTTTGTCACTGGTGTTCCGTCTACTAAGCACCAGTGCCTGTTGCATCGACGTGTGTTTCATGTGGGCTCCGACATTGTGTCAAAGCTCATTAGGACACAGCCTGCCCTCGGTCTTGACGCGACCTCTTTCAAGAGGCCGTCCAAGACCGATTGTTTGTTTTACGCTCAGGGTAAAATGCATCGCTACACCTACCCTGACTCTCGTTCTCGAGCCCTTCTTCTCCTCAAGCTGGTCCATTCGGACCTTCTTGGTCCTCCCCCTGTCGAGTCCTTATCCAATCGAGGCAGATATGTCCTGACCTTGACCGATGACTTCACCCGGATGTGGTCGATCTACAGCCTGTGCCAGAAGAGTGATGCCGCTCTCACGGTTTGTCACTGGTTAGTGATGGCTGAGTGTCAGTCTCGCCACTCGCTGCACACCTTCCGTTCGGATCGCGGTGGCGGGTTTCTTGGCGACATGGACTGTTTTTTTGCCGAGCACGAGATTTTTCACTTGGACTCTGCTCCTGCCACTCCTCAGCAGAACGGTGTCTCTGAGCGCTGGAACGCACCATGGAGGATGCGGTTCGTGCTTTGCGGTCAAAGTGCGGTCTCCCGGAATCCTTTGCCTTTGAAGGATTCGCCTACATGATGTGGGTCTGGAACCGCCTCCCCCATGGTCCTCTTCCGGACCACGTTACATCGTATGAGCTCTGGTTTGGCCACTATGCTGATCTGCGTCTTGCTCGTGTCTCGGGCTCAGTGGCTTCTGTGTGGTACACGGAGGATCAGCAGGGGTCCCAGGTCTCTCCACGGGGTCGCTTGTGTGCCTTTGTTGGTATCTCCCCGCGGTCGAAGGCCTGGCATTTTTGGGACCCCGCCCATCGTCGCATTATTGAGTCCCGTGACGCGCTCTTCTTTGAGTCTCTCACCTACCGCGATCTGACCTCGATTGTGTCGATGTCTGTCACACACGTTCCTACGTGTGAGGTTTCTCGATGGATGGGGGAGTCTGCGCCTACGAGCACCTCTCGTCCGGTTGATGTGTCCGTTCGAGACCCCCCCACTTCTCGGTCTCCGGCGATCGTCGCTGTCGGCCCAGAGACCTCTCCCGCCCATCCTATCTTCTCTCCTGCATCCTCGCGCCCCACAGACACCCATGATTTTTTCCCTCTGTCCACCGATACTCCTGTCTCTGTGGGCGGTCCTACTACCACTTCCAGTCCTGCGTCTCCCATCAGTTCACCAGCCTCTCCTCCCACTGCATCACCTGTCCCTGTGCCTCAGTCCTCACCGAATGTGGTCGTGCCTGTCTCTCAGCCTATGGTCAGCCCTTTGAGCCCAGGCTACTCGCGTGAGCCCGGTGGTCGTCTTTGACCGTTGGGCTCCGTAGCCCAGCGAGTGTCAGGTCCTTCACCCAGGCGCTCCACTCATAGCGTTGCGAGTGGCGATCCCAGCACAAAGGCCCTCAACCCGAGTGTCCGTACAGATCACATAGAGGTACATCTAGCGTCTCCAGTAAGGCATGATCTCGTCACTCGCGATTTTTGTACCGCTTGTGATGCAGCAGCTGACCTTGTGGTCGTCAGGCCCAGTTCTGAGACGTGTGCACTCGCCACTCATAGCTCTCCCTCGTTGGCGCCTGATCCAGGCACACTGAGGGACGCTCTCTCATCAGAGGATGCCAACGCCTGGCCTGCCGCCTGTGAGGATGAGCTTTGTGCCATCCGAGAGCACAGAGTTTATGAGCTAGTCGACCTACCCCCAAGGAGGAAGGCGATTCAGGTCAAGTGGGTCTTTCACAAGAAGGTGAAGCCGGATGGCTCACTGAATGCCACAAGGCTCGCTTGGTCGACAAGGGGTACTCTCAGATCGAGGACGTTGATTACACTGACACCTTTGTCCCTGTCGGCCGCATGAGTTCAGCTCGCGTTATGTTTGGTGTGGTGGCTCAGCATGACTGGGAACTGCACCAGATGGATGTGAACAATGCGTTCCTCCATGGCTCTCTGGATGAGGAGATGTGGACCAGCCACCAGGCTTTGAGGATGGTAACAAGGTCTGGCGCTTGCGAAAGTCCTTGTACAGACTCAAGCAGTCTCCATGGTGCTGGAACCGGGTGATCACAGGCACTCTGACTCGTGCGCGATATATACAGAGCGAGACAGATCCCTCTCTTTTCATTCGACAGGTGCCTGAGCGGTTCACAACCATCCTGGTCTATGTGGACGACCTCCTGATCGCGTCTCCCTCCATGGAGGCCGTGAAGGAGGCCAAGGCGGTCCTCCAGACTGCCTATAGGATGAAGGACCTTGCACCTACAGCGGTGCTTCTTTGCATGTAGATTGTACGAGACCGCAAACCCCGGACGCTTCTATTGCATCAGGCCCGATACACACGCGTTGTGGGGGAGCGCTTCAGTGACCTCCTTGGCGCAGTGCCAACGGCCTCCACACCTCTCACACCTGACGGGCAGGACACTCTGAAGGTGGACAATCCCACACAACTGGGGGAGACAGTGGATGTGACCTTGTACCTCCGCCTCATCGGATTTCTGATGTACCTGGCCACTACAACACGCCCCGAAATCGCTTTTTCCGTCAACCTCCTTACACAGTTTTTGCAGGTTCCACGTGCTAGAGCCCTCCAGGCGGCTGTGCGAGTGGTGCGATACGTGGTTTCCACACTGTACCTTGGACTCTGCTTTCGCCGGCAGTGCTCGATGGTTCTTGACAGCTACACCAACAGCGACTGGACCTTGAGCCCAGATGGACGCAGTTGCACCGGTTACGTGTTCCTGCTCGGTGGTACCGTTGTGTCTTGGCGCAATGGGAAGCAGGGCTGCATCGCACTTAGCTCGTCGGAGGCAGAGTATGTTGCTCTGGGTGCATGAGCTGCTGAGGCAGTGTGGCTGCAACGCCTGTTCCTTGAGCTGGGTCACTCAGTGCCCACCATTGTGCTTCGTTGTGAAAACAGAGTACTCTTGCCATTGCGGAGATCTCGGGTGTCTTTCATGCTCGCACGAAGCACATTGTGGTTGAGCATCACTTCGTGCGTGATCTCCGTCATATGGGTCGGCACTGACATGCAGCGTGCTGACTTCTTGACGAAGGCACTGGCGTGCGGGAAGTTTCTGGTGGTCATTCGTTCGGTTGGGCTTCGCCCCCTTGCCTGAGAGTGGTTGAGTACGGGGTGTGTCTGTGTCTGTGTCACGACTGTTTTCTGCACTCGTTGTTGCACTCGTTTCAGTGCTGGACGTGTATGGACATGCGTACCATCGGGTCATGGGGGAGTGTTGTGATTTGTGACGTTCCTGTCAACATGTACAGTTTACTGTAACAACTCGACCGTGTCCATGCTCGTGAAGATCTCTGATGCGGACCCAGGTGGCACCGAGGCGTCGTCTGGTGGTGGACTGCCTGCTCGGAGCTGATCGGCGGTTGTCCCACAGTCCTAGATGCTGTCTGGGACCTTCTGTAGTTTTTCTGCAACTTGTAGGATTTTATCGGTGGACTGGTCGTGGGCCCGATTTGCATGTCTTTGCATTGTGTGTTCACTGTTTGTTGCCAAATGCATGCATGTGACCAGTCGTAGCGTCCGGCTTGAGATTCTTCACGTGTAGGTTCAGACGGCGTAGCGTTCTGACTTGTCTACGCTGAGCTACGGCCAAAACAATGGTTTTGGGCCTGTTTTAGGATAGACCTTGCACTGCCGCATGCGACACCTGCCGTGCGCCGTGGCACGTACTTATGCCATGGACCTGTCATTTGTCATCTCTCTCTGCAAATGCTATATGTAGCATTCTGACA
Organism: Penium margaritaceum; assembly: GCA_023375785.1. Classification (NCBI taxonomy): domain Eukaryota; kingdom Viridiplantae; phylum Streptophyta; class Zygnematophyceae; order Desmidiales; family Peniaceae; genus Penium; species Penium margaritaceum. Next base: position 24,728 of record SZWC01011106.1, on the reverse strand, counting down.
CTTTGCCTTGTGTCCCCTAGCCAGATCCTTGCCGTTGTGTGCATGACTTGTGACTGTCGTCACCGTCTGACCAGGCACTAACACCTAGTCAGTGGCAATATCACTAGGAAGCTTCCACGTATTTTCTCTGCAGGTTCCCTTCAACGCATGGGGAGTCTCGGACCCCCATCTGAGCCATAGGCAACCCCTGTTGTGATTTGTGACGTTCTTGTACAGTCTACTGTGACCACTCGGCCGTGTCCATACTCGTGCAGATCCCTGAGGCGGGCCTTGGTGACACCGGTGCGACGACTGGCGACGGACTACCAGCTTGGAGCTGGCCGACTACAGTTCCAGAGCCCCGGACACTGCCGGGACTCCCTGCTGTTTTTCTGCAGCTTGCAGGAGTTTTTTCGGCAAACTGGCCATGAGCCCGATTTGCATGTTTTTGCATTGTGTGTCCACCGTCTGATGATGGATGCATGCATGTGACCAGTCGTAGCGTCCGTCGCTGCTGCTGCTTCTGCTACTCTGCACAGCAGCTGCTGGTTCTGCTTGATGCTGCCACCGCTGCTGTTGCTGCTGCTTCCGCTATTGTTGCTGCTGCTACTCTGCGCAGCAGCTACTAGTGCTGCTTGATGCTGCCACCGCTGTTGTTGCTACTGCTTCCGCTGCTGCTACTGCTGCTGCTGCTAAACTACGCAGCAGCAGCTGCTGCTGCTTGCTGCTGCCGCGGCTGCCGCTTACTGCTGCCGCAGCTGCTGCTTGCTGCTGCACGCTGCTGCTGCTGTCGCCGCTCCTGTAGTGGCTACTACTGCTGCTGCTATGTGAGGCTGTTGAGAATTCTAGTGCTGGCTGTTAGTGCTGCTACTATCACCGCTACGGCTGTTGCTGTGAGCGGTAGCTGTGCCGCCACTGCTTCTACCGCGTGGCACTGCAGCTCTTGCAACTGCCACGTCTGCTGCTGCTACTGTTGTTGCCGTCGCAGTCCCTAATGCTGTTGTGCGTGGCTCACCACCCCTGTGGCATTCACGTGTAGTCGTTTCGCGCTCCCTCACGCTGTTGCCGGCGTGGCGCCACGTGGCGCGTTCTCTTCGCGTTCCGCCCACTGCTGCTGCTGCTCACACGCCCCCCTATGCTCTGATACCAAATTGGAAATATTTTAGAGCATGCAGGTCCATGCAATAACGAACATGAGCTCTGTGTGTGAGTGCGATGCAAGACGACAAGAATTTGGCTAAGTCTGGAATGCTGATTATAAAAGAACAAGGAGAGTTTACAAATGAGCCCCTAGCGGGCTTATATAGGGGCGTCGGCAGCTAGCCGCACCGGGCCCCGTTACCCCTGCTGAACCCAAATGAGTCAACAGGGAAAACACACTGCATACACCATGACAGCAACAAAGGTGGTCTCCTCGAGGCACCGGAACAGCTCTCCAAGTACCCGGGTCTCGACCACCGAGAAAATATGAGGAGTGCCAAAAAATCTCGGAATCAACGTCCAGACATCACAGACGCCTTTCCGAACATCGGAAGCCCCACAACAGCCATCGGGTCTACTCGTCGCACCGGTACAGACCACCGGGTGCGCGGGTCTCAACCCACCGAGAAAACTCTCCTACCTCCTGACAAGCCCACATGGCTGCCGGAACACATCGACCGCGTCTCGCCCGAGTTGTTGTAGGTGTTGGAGAAGTCTCGGTGCAGTCCGGAGGCCCGTCGTGTCTTCACACCCTCCTCTACCATATACCCCGAATGTGGGTATATTGGTAAACCAGCGCTATCGGTCGTGACGGGTGGAAGCCACACAAACCAAAATTTCTCTCTCTGCAAATGCTATTGAAGCATTCAGACACTTTGCCTTGTGTCCCCTAGCAAAACTCTTGCCATTGCGTGCACGACTTGTGACTGTTGTCACCGTCTGATCAGGCACTTACGCCTGGTCAACGGGAGTGTTGCTAAGAAGCTTCCTTGCATCTTCTCATGGTGCCAGACAGTGAGATCGTTCTCACTGAGCTGTGCAGCAGAGACGTAACAGAGCAGCAGCACTGAGAGTCATCGCTGTAGCAGATCCACTGGGGCCTGTCGAAGACAGTAGGTCGCTGTCGACGCAGCCCACACCCATCACATGGGACCGTGTTGGTTTTTGCACATCTCTCATTGTGCTCTTTTGTGTCCTCCCGGCTTGTGTACATCGGCGTACAGATGACTGACGGCGAGAGGCGACGCTGATGGAGTGTCGTCCGGTGGAGCCGACGCACGCTGAGGTCTTCTCGCAGTTCGCTGGAGCCTCCTCTCTCAGGCGACGCGCTCAGCTCCATCGGCAGGCCTCCTCGGCGGTCGTGCTGCCGGCGGTCATTGACACCGCATTTGCTGCTTGCATGCGTCCAGCGCGTCCTATTGCGTCTGCGTCGTCATGCACTGCCTAGGGTCCCAGTTGCATGTTGCATGGCCCTGTTCGGTAGCACAAACCGTTGTGGGCACTATCTGGGTTTAGGCTGCCATAACTCCTTGCTACTATTTTTCTAGCAGATTCTGACCGCACGGCTGCGTTCGCAGCGGCGGTATTATGGTATGGTCCAGTTTTCAGGCAAAACGGACGACGCCCGGGTTTTGGGCTGTCGGCTGCCTGGCAGGCCTCACCGAGAAAACCTGCCAGCCTGAACTGAGCTATTTTCTGATTGGCTGTTGAACTGAGTAACAAGCTCTACAGAGCTGGGGGGGGCCTAGAACTTGGAGGGGTCTCCCATTGTTGTTCATTCTTCATTCCTAATCAGTCA
>SZWC01011106.1:7500-16360 GCA_023375785.1 Penium margaritaceum | reverse complement strand
CGCTACACACGTGGCCCAGGCGGCAGCCTCCGACCTCGTCCGACAGTAAGAGGCCAGACCGTCGCTCCGCGTCCCGCAGCACCTCGACCCCCTGTAGCCCCACGTGTCTCCTCCACTCCCACGGTCGTGAGTGGGGACCCTGGCACAAAGGCTCTCGGCCTGTCCACTTCCGCCATCATCGCAGACCTTCATCCAGGTTCTGCACTGGGCTACGCCATGCTTCATCACGAGCATCGGCATGCTGTTGTGGCTGCACTCGCCCGCATCCCACCTGGGGCTCGTGATGCACACGCCCTTTCAGTCCGGTCCACAGCGCGCCCAGAGGACCCTTCCACCCTACGCGAGGCTCGAGCCTCTCCTGAGGCTGCACATTGGGATGCTGCCTGCGCCGAGGAGCTCGCTGCCATCCGACAGCACCACGTGTTTGACCTCGTCGACCTTCCTCCAGGTCGGAAGGCCATCGGTGCCAAGTGGGTCTTTCAGCGCAAGTGGAAGCGTGACGGGTCCTTGGACAAGTACAAGGCCCGCCTTACAGCAAAGGGGTTCGCGCAGGTCCTTGGGATCGATTACGATCAGATCTTCGCCCCAGTCGGTCGGTTCTCCACTAGTCGGGCGCTCTTCAGCCTGGTTGCCCAGCATGGGTGGGAGCTGCATCAGATGGACGTGAGCAATGCATTCCTCCACGGATCACTGGAGGGTGAGGAGCTCTACATGACGCAGCCCCCAGGCTTCGACGACGGCACTAGGAGAGTCTGGCGGCTGCGGAAGGCCCTCTACGGCCTGAAGTAGTCACCTCGATGCTGGAACCAGGAGATCAGCAGCACGCTTCTCCGTGGCGGCCTCCAGCGCAGCACCGCTGACCCCGCACTGTTTATCAGCCCGCGAGGTCAGACCTTCGCCGCGGTTCTGGTCTACGTCGATGATCTCCTCATTGCGTCGCCAGACACGGCCGCCATCCAGCGCGTCAAGGATTTGCTGCACGCCGCCTACCAGATGAAGGACCTTGGCTCTGCCCGAGTCTTCCTGGGCATGGAGCTTGAGCATGATCGCTCCCAGGGCATCCTGCACGTTCACCAGGCTGCCTATGTGCAGACCCTGTCCACTCGCTTCGCCAAGGACCTGCCACTCGTGCCGAGCGCATCCTCGCCCATGTCGCCCGATGGCCAGGTGAAGCTGAAGAGTCCTGACCCAGCTGTTGTGGGGGAGCCAGTTGACGTGACCACGTACCTGCGAGTCATCGGGTCACTGATGTTCCTGGCGACGACGACGCGTCCAGACATCGCGATCGCCGTCAACCTCCTGGCCCAGTTCTCTCAGGAGCCGCGTCACCTCCACCACGAGGCCGCGATCCGAGTACTGCGCTATGTCGTCTCGACTCCTCGGCGAGGACTCATGTTCTGCCGTCAACCGTCTGTTGTTGCAGTGGGCTACACCGACAGCGACTGGGCCGGCAGTTCGGACGGTAAGAGTCGCACAGGCTGGATCTTTCTGATTGGCGGCACGGCTGTGTCCTGGCGCAGTGGCAAGCAGGGGTGCATCGCACGTAGTATTGCTGAGGCTGAGTACGTGGCTCTTGGATTAGGTGCGTGTGAGAGTGTGTGGTTGCGTCGTCTGTTGTCCGAGTTGCGTCAGTCTGTCCCATCCATCACGTTGCATTGTGACAATGAGAGTGCCATGGCCATCGCCGACAATGACGGCGTGCATCACACACGCACAAAGCACATCAACGTTGAGTATCACTATGTGCGTTCATTGTTGCATGACGGCAGCATCAACATCGTGTGGGTTGAGACAGCACGGCAGTTGGCTGACTTCCTGACCAAGGTACTGAAGCGCGACTCGTTCAAGAAGGCTGTGAGTTCGGTCGGGGTGCGTCCGTGAGTGGCTCTCTCTTCATCTTTGCCTGCGTCTCTGCATGCCCTGGGGGAGTCTGGATGTTGACCAGGTCCCTGTCCGCCCATGTGCACTGCGCCTGTGAGTCATGGGGGAGTGTTGGTTTTTGCACATCTCTCATTGTGCTCTATTGTGTCCTCCCGGCTTGTGTACATCGGCGTGCAGATGACTGACGGCGAGACGCGACGCTGATGGAGTGTCGTCCGGTGGAGCCGACGCACGCTGAGGTCTTCTCGCAGTTCGTTGGAGCCTCCTCTCTCAGGCGACGCGCTCAGCTCCATCGGCAGGCCTCCTCGGCGGTCGTGCTGCCGGCGGTCATTGACACCGCATTTGCTGCTTGCATGCGTCCAGCGCGTCCTATTGCGTCTGCGTCGTCATGCACTGCCTAGGGTCCCAGTTGCATGTTGCATGGCCCTGTTCGGCAGCACAAACCNCGCCTGTGAGTCATGGGGGAGTGTTGGTTTTTGCACATCTCTCATTGTGCTCTGTTGTGTCCTCCCGGCTTGTGTACATCGGCGTGCAGATGACTGACGGCAAGACTCGACGCCGATGGAGTTTCGTCCGGTGGAGCCGACGCACGCTGAGGTCTTCTCGCAGTTCGCTGGAGCCTCCTCTCTCAGGCGACGCGCTCAGCTCCATCGGCAGGCCTCCTCGGCGGTCGTGCTGCCGGCGGTCATTGACACCGCATTTGCTGCTTGCATGCGTCCAGCGCGTCCTATTGCGTCTGCGTCGTCATGCACTGCCTAGGGTCCCAGTTGCATGTTGCATGGCCCTGTTCGGCAGCACAAACCGTTGTGCGCACTATCTGGGTTTAGGCTGCCATAACTCCTCGCTACTATTTTTCTAGCAGATTCTGACCGCACGGCTGCGTTCGCAGCGGCGGTATTATGGTATGGTTCAGTTTTCAGGCAAAACGGACGACGCCTGGGTTTTGGGCTGTCGGCTGCCTGGCAGGCCTCACCGAGAAAACCTGCCAGCCTGAACTGAGCTATTTTCTGATTGGATGTTGAACTGAGTAACAAGCTCTATAGAGCTGGGGGGGGCCTAGAACTTGGAGGGGTCTCCCATTGTTGTTCATTCTTCATTCCTAATCAGTCACTTGCAGTTTTCAGCTGCTTTCTGGCGCTAACACTGGCGCGCGCATTTCTGAGTAACAAACCCAGAGCTTCCAGACTTAGACTCTAGAGCAGCAGACTGAGGGGGCAGCTGACTTAAGCAACGAGCGTGGAAGCNGAACTGAGCTATTTTCTGATTGGCTGTTGAACTGAGTAACAAGCTCTACAGAGCTGGGGGGGGCCTAGAACTTGGAGGGGTCTCCCATTGTTGTTCATTGTTCATTCCTATTCAGTCACTTACAGTTTTCAGCTGCTTTCTGGCGCTAACACTGGCGCGCGCATTTCTGAGTAACAAACCCAGAGCTTCCAGACTTAGACTCTAGAGCAGCAGACTGAGGGGGCAGCTGACTTAAGCAACGAGCGTGGAAGCCCGCACGCTGCATCAACAACGCTGCTGCCCCAACCTGCTGCCTAGGCTATTCCTTTTTAGCAGCGGCGTTGCCACCGTGCCAGTAGGAGCATAGCAGCAGAGCAGCAGCAGCAGCGTCGTAGCAGCAGTTACAACAGCGCGTGGCGGCTGCAGCGAGTGCAGCCGCCGTCCGCAGCCGCAGCGGCGGCCGCGGCAACAGCAGCGCAGCGGCAGCAGCAGCAGAGCAGTAGCAGTGGCGGCAACAGCAGCGCAACAACAGTAGTTGCAGCCACGGCGGCAGCAGCAGCTGCAACAGCGGCAGCAGCAGCTGCAACAGCGCCAGCAGCAGCTGCAACAGCGGCAGCAGCAGCAGCGCGCGGCAGCGGCAGCGAGCAGCAGCCGCAGCGTGCAGCAGCAGCAGAGGCATTGCGCAGCCGCTGCTGCCACTGCTGCGCACGCTGCCACGCAGCTGCTGCTGCAGCTGACAACACAACTACAGCAGCAGCTGAGCGGAAGCTGCTGCACAGCTTCCGTGCAGCCGCCACGGAGCGGCTGCACGCTCGCGCACAACCGCGAGAGAAAAAAAAGGGGGGGTCGAGCTGACGTCATCATTTTTGCTTGCTGACGTCATCACGTCGTGCTGACGTCAGCAACCACCTGCTGACGTCAGCACCATACGTAGTCAAATTTTTGGCCGGACAGTCAAAAATTGCGAGCGTCTCAACTCCTCCAGAAACGCCAACGCTTTTGCAATCCGAAAAACCTGACCTATCGACCCATACTGAGAGGCGACATGAACTCGTCTGACAACAAGGGGAAGGGGACAGGTGATCCCTCCTCTTCTTCTGGGGTCCTGAGCCCACGCTCGAAGGCCATTGAGGACCTGCGGAGCCAGTAGGATGAGATGCGTCGCCTACAGCGGGAACAGACTGATGCCATCCGCACGCTGACTGAGCTTTTGCGTGCCCAGTCCACGGTCCCACGACAGGTTTCCGAGGGAGCTGCCAGCGTCGCGGTCTCTACACAGCAGTCGGCTCAGGCACCCTTGACAGGAGCTAGACCTGACCCACCACCTCCTGACCTCTTGGATGATGACCCATTCTTGCAAGGCATGACAGGCGACTCCCCGGATCATAAGATTCGAGTTCTTCAGGAGAGCCTCCGTCAGCTGCACACGGGCACCAGATCTCCTCGGTTTCCTCCGATACGATCGTCACCCGACTATCCCGGTGACTATCCCCTTCCAGGAGTCTTCCCCGTCCCTCGTCCTTCTCGGCCTGCGGTTGCTCTCCCCACGGAGCGGCAACCCAAAGACTATGAGACACCACCTCCACGGTACATCAGTGAGGACGGCTTCGACTGCTGGGAGATCCTCTTTCAGGTTTGGGCTACTTCAGAGGGAGTGTGGCCCTACTACCACAGCCCGTATCAGCCTACAGACCCAGCACAGGTGCTGACAGCAGCCAGGGCGATGCGCGGACTCCTCTATGCCATGCCACGCGAGACCGTCGTCGATTTCCGCCCCTTCCTNCAGATCTCCTCGGTTTCCTCCGATACGATCGTCACCCGACTATCCCGGTGACTATCCCCTTCCAGGAGTCTTCCCCGTCCCTCGTCCTCCTCGGCCTGCGGTTGCTCTCCCCACGGAGCGGCAACCCAAGGACTTTGAGACACCACCTCCACGGTACATCAGTGAGGACGGCTTCGACTGCTGGGAGATCCTCTTTCAGGTTTGGGCTACTTCAGAGGGAGTGTGGCCCTACTACCACAGCCCGTATCAGCCTACAGACCCAGCACAGGTGCTGACAACAGCCAGGGCGATGCGCGGACTCCTCTATGCCATGCCACGCGAGACCGTCGTCGATTTCCGCCCCTTCCTTGGCGAGGCCGGCACAGGCACCGGCGCCGATCCACGCGGAGGTTCGGATCTGGCCTTATCCCTGCTGGCCGCAGAGACGCACGCCACTCGTGCAGCACACACTCGTGCCTTCCTCTCTCTCCATCAGGGGCCTAGAGAGCCTGCAGCCGATTACTGGCGACGCGCCATACGCATCTACACGCGCCTTGGGACCTCAGGAGGCACACAGCTGTGGGCGCTCCGTATGATGATGCTCGGAGTTCGCCTTGAGTACACTGACATCTTCACACGGTACAGCGACGCTGTCCTCGAGCCCTTTTTAGCCACTCTACAGCTTCTCCCTTGGGCGCATCAGCTCTTCCTCCAGGTGACTTCAGCCCGCAAGGCAGCCGTGGCCTATCAGGAGACTTCTCTTGCAGCAGCAACCCCACCCCCCCCCCTCCCACGATCATTCACAAACCCCTCGAATGAGGGGTTTGTGAATGTTCGAAGAGTTTGATGACATGCAGACGTCAGTCTGCATGTCGACGCTACATCGCATGCAGCGTCAACATGTTGCGTTTTCTCGTTGTTAGTGGATAAAATGTCAATATTCCCAGGTCAGTGGGTAGGGGAGTCTTATTCTTTCGAACGCCGGGAGGGGCATACACACAATCCAGTTTCGCGGGCAATCCCTACTGGTACCCAAAAGAAAACCCTACATCGTAATAGGGGGTTTGCGCGCCGAAAAAAACCTAAACAAAAGGGTCATCACTCCATCGCGATTGAACGAAAGCGTCCACTTCAAAATTTGGACTCTTTTTCCAGGACACACAAACGACCCCTGGTTTGAAGAAAAACTACTTCCAAACCCAACCCCTCTCTACATCCGGGGTTGAGGATTTTTTTTTTTTTTGCGCGGGCATCTGCTGGATTCCGTGGTAGCGGGGCCCTGCAGATTCATTTTCAACGCATGGGGTTCCCCCCCCCCCCCCCCCCCCCCCCCCCCCCCACAAACCCCACGCAAACCCCTCCCACGAACAATCATGAACACCTCAAAAGGAGGGTTTGTAACTATTCGAGGAGCATGATGACCTCAGCATTCCGACGCCGCATTTCATGAAGCGATGATATGGATATTTTCGTAGATACCTTGTTTCTTTTTTTTTTACCTGTGGATATAGGTGTTTTCATGTTATCCGTTCTGGGCTTGTCGTGCCTAATTTAGTGGGTGCTGGCATTCGGGTTTACGTTTTGGACACGGTGGGTATCTAGTCACTCCGTCCATATATCGGGAAATTGTTGGGAGTTGGATTTAACCCCCACAAATCTTTGCCTGCTGATAGGATCCACCTGATTCCAGCCATGCAAGGGATCCAGGGTGAAGCGCAACAGAACCATGGAGTCTTGTGAAGCCAGCGCAGAAAGTGCATCGATGTCCGATTGAAGGTTTGTTTTGTAAAGTTCGCAATTGGATCCACTGTCCTAAGAACGCCGATAATCCCGCAACTTGAACGCTATATTTGTCGCATCCGATCGTTCACCGGATAGCCGTGAATAGCCTGCGGGGTTACGACTGAATTGCGCAGTGAAGACTGAAATCGACACCTCGCCAATCACAGACCACGGCTGGCAGGGGGTGGGTGGGAATGGGAGTCCCGCCCGCTCTTTTGCTGACATCAGCATTCGAGCTTTCCGGTAGTTTCGTCACCCAAAAGTTGGTGAAACGGAGCCCACTCACCCACTTTTTCATCGCACTCGCTCATCGTTATCCGTTTCACAAGACGACAAGAAAATGGGTTTCGCAACTTTTCGGACAAATGGACACCGATTCGCAACCGTGGCTGCCCTTCGAAGGACTTGACGGGACTCGGAGGCTGTCCACTTCAACCGTAAAGCAATGACATTGGAAGAAGTCTTCATTGTCCGCTATATGGTTTGCCCTGACGTCTTTTGCGCACCAGACCCCACCATCGCGCCAAGTCACACGCACTCGTCGCAGAACTTCGTCGCACTTCCAAGCCTGGAACGGGCAAATCTGCATAATTTACTCAAAAACTCTCTTTTTTATTGAGAGTCTAGGGTTATGATAAGATCTGTTCTTTGCCCGAGCTGTCTGTTCTTTCTAATCCTTTGTTTTCTTTCGTCATTAACTTTTTAATTTTGTAGCCCGAAAACCAGTCTTCATGATTTTACTAGCCGCCGAGTCGACAAAGCTCTCGTTTCCCACGAGTTCCAGCCAATTCATCCACATTAGGAAAATTGGTTTGCAAACATCCCCGTAGTTCCTCCAGTTCTAATGGCCGTAACCTTACTTTGCGGAAAACTCTAAAACTTTTGTGGTGAAGTTAAACAGACAGCTAAGATTTGGGATGAAATTCAACTGAAAACTGAGGGCAATGTTCACAAAACATAAAAGTACATGGAAAATGGTAACCAGATATCCTTATCTTGGATCGACCTAAATTTATAATCAAGAACACTCAATTTCGGAAACAACAACCCACATCGAGGCAGTTTTAAATACGATTCATCCGACGTGGTCACGACAGAGCCGAATCGCGTATTCAGGGTGTTCGTCACGGTTTCACCGTTGCAACAAACCGATCAGCCACAAATATTTTGCATGTTTGCCCTCAACCATCCATGACGACCGGTCGTTGGGAAAACTCGAGGGTGGGATTAACTCGCATTCCCACTCACCCTTTGCTGGCCGTGGCCACAAGGGGCGCGCCTTAATAGGGCTGGAATCGTAGGTTGGTAAAACTCAACCCACGATTCTTACCAAATCGCCTTGTACGTTCCTATCGTCGCTTGGTTGAGCGACGACTTCGCACGGCGTTTTCATTTTTTTCCTTCAGAGATAGCAGTTTCCATCGGCCATTTAATAAATCTCGCCGTGATTTTGAATTTGCTCGTCTATGGCCGACTTACCTCAACCCTTAACAATCCGGCCTACTTTGTTGGTTGGCTTGCGAATGTGGCCAACTTCCTTACGGCCAAGCATGAGGCGCTGCTAGTGCAATGGAGTCTTACGAATCTGGCCACCATATCTATATCTATATCTATATCTATATCTATATCTATATCTATATCTATATCTATATCTATATCTATATCTATATCTATATCTATATCTATATCTATATCTATATCTATATCTATATCTTTATCTATATCTAGATCTAGATCTAGATCTAGATCTAGATCTAGATCTAGATCTAGATCTAGATCTAGATCTAGATCTAGATCTAGATCTAGATCTAGATCTAGATCTAGATCTAGATCTAGATCTAGATCTAGATCTAGATCTAGATCTAGATCTAGATCTAGATCTAGATCTAGATCTAGATCTAGATCTAGATCTAGATCTAGATCTAGATCTAGATCTAGATCTAGATCTAGATCTAGATCTAGATCTAGATCTAGATCTAGATCTAGATCTAGATCTAGATCTAGATCTAGATCTAGATCTAGATCTAGATCTAGATCTAGATCTAGATCTAGATCTAGATCTAGATCTAGATCTAGATCTAGATCTAGATCTAGATCTAGATCTAGATCTAGATCTAGATCTAGATCTAGATCTAGATCTAGATCTAGATCTAGATCTAGATCTAGATCTAGATCTAGATCTAGATCTAGATCTAGATCTAGATCTAGATC
>SZWC01011106.1:0-5000 GCA_023375785.1 Penium margaritaceum | reverse complement strand
GGCCATGTCCGCCAGCCCCGTAGGCACCGGCCCCGCCCTCGCGGGCAAGAACAACTGGCACTTGCGAGGCTTTACCTCAATCCCCAGCGCTCCCTATCCCACCGTGAGCGCCCCGTATGCTGCTGCCAGAGACTCTGGTGGGCCCATCAGGTAGGTGTCGACGAGGTAGGCGATGATCCGCCCCATGTCTCCCATCGCTCTCTGTGCCGCCTCGAGCGCATCCTACTGGGCCAACGAGTAGAGAAGCGGGCTGATCGGGTCACCCTGCCTCACCCCCCCCACTGACTAGAGAATGCTGGGCTGCACCCCTCCTGGGTAATAGAGATTCGAGGGATGGTCGTACCACCTGCGCCAGCCCCGGCACCAACCGCTGAAACCCCCTCTTATGTAGCGCCTCGAAGATAGATGCACACTCGAGGGAGTTCTATGCATTCTTCACATCAATGCTGATGAGCCCCCACCCCGGCTGCACCTCCAACTGCTCTACGATGGCATGGTACACCGTGTCGCTCCCTGCGTGGACCTCCACCGCCTGTTGCAATAATGCCATCACCCTCTCCATCTCCCTCCGCTCCGTACTCACCATCCATCTACACAACAATCTAGGGATGGCCTCCCCAAATGCGATGGGCCGTACTCCTCCACCCGGCTTTGCCAGCGCTATGAGCATGCTCGCCGCCAAGGACCGCCTTGTTGTCGGGTGGAGGTGGCCTCTACATAGCGACGTCAGCATCTGCGCCAAGAGCCTCATGAGCACTGCATCCCCCACCACGATCTGGCGGAGGTGGTCTAGGGTCAGACCCGAGGGCCCCACTCCCAACCCTCTAGGGCTCTCCATCAACGCCCTTCGTACGCCCTCCACATCTGGGAAGCTCATCGCCACTCTCCCTCCCTCCTCTCCCACCCATGCTGGAATCAGGCGCTGGCGCTGGGGGTGCTTGGCCTGTAGCTGGGCCAAGACCTCCGGGCCGGTGGTGCCAGCTCAACACTTTCGAGGGCGTCGCATGCATTCTACGTGTTGCCTCTATGATACTTGGTCACAGCCCGCTTCGCCCTCTCTTCCCTCCTCTCTTGCTCCGCCTGGCGTAGCCAACGGGGAGGAGGGGTCCTCCTTGCCGGCCGTGCCAATCCCACCGCCTCCCTCCATAGCGCCTCCCACTCTCCCACCATGAATGTGCCCGTCAGCTCCAACACCCATTGCGTGTATGTGATGTTGCACTGATGCGGCCGCGTGCGAAGGATGAGGCTGGACATGGCCTCCAGCAGCAGTGGTTCCCCTGCCTCAAGGGGGTGCGTGGTGCACCACAGGAGGGGGACGACGACCGGGGCCCAGACTGCATCTTGTGCCCCCACTAGGACGCGCGAGAGTACAAACGGGAGAAGAACCTCTGCCGTGTATAACCGCGCACAGTCCGCTCCCTCCGCCCACCGCCACTGCTACTCCCAATGCCGCGCCCTGCACCCTCTCAGCACGCTGTCCTCTGACTCCTCGTCTCCTCTGGCTCTCTCCCTCGGGCGCTGTCGACGCCCCGTTTATGTCCCGCATGCCTCCCTCCGACCGGCCGCGCCACCACCATCTCACTTTCCATACTATCCCTCTCTTCATTGTACACCCCTCAATCGGCCTCCTCTCTGCAACTCGCCGCCCTGGCCCCCGGCGCCCCCCTCCGCCTGACTGCCCCTAGGCCCCCTGTTGCGTACGTGACCATGGCGTAATGGGTGGCCCCCTCCCACATCCGCACTCCTCTCCACGCCCTCCCTCGCTCCTACTGCCCTCCGTGACGTTGCTCCTCCCGACCGACCTGCCTCACTTCCAGCCGCCCCATCACCGTACTTGTCCCTCTCCCGTGTTGCTCTCCCGAAGGCAAACAAGTTATCCAGGAAACGCTCGGCCTCCTCCCTCATGTCCACCTGGCCCACTGTGCCCTCCTCTCTCCCGCCTGGATCTCGCACCCTCCCCGCGCCCTCCCTCAACCGCTCTACCAAGCTCTCTAGCTGTCTCCCCTCCGCTCCCTCCCCTTGGCTCTGGTCCTCCCCCTACCGTTGTCCTCCCTCCGTCTGCTCTTCTCTCTCCCTCTCCCTCCGAGCCTGGTGCGTCCTCGTCGGTCTCCCTCGTCTGGCCTCCATCTGGGCATGTCGCCTCTCTTGGATCCTCCGTCGCTCCGCCTGCAATCCTGCCAGTCTCAAGACCCACTCTTGTGGTGCTGGCGCTCTCCCTTGTGCCCAACGTGTCTTTTGCCACTCTCGTCTCTCCTCCGCATCCTCTTCGGACAGCCTCCCCTCTTCCCCTCTCTCCCCTCGGTGCCCCTCTCTTTCCTCCCGTTCTCGGGGCGCCCTCACTCGTCTCCTCTCCCCCCCTAGTGCTGCCACCATGCACCACTCTCCATGTCGCGTCGCCCAGTAGCAGTATACCCTCGACCGGCTCTGGTAGATGAAACCACAACCAATCCACGGGCACCACCACGGCGGGCCCCATCTCCGGGAAAACAACTCTGCCCCACTCCTCCCCCCCGACTGCCGATCTCCTCATCGTCTGTACAACCCCGCTCAATCCTCCGATCTGCTGATCCACCATGCCCATCATCGTCGCACACATTGCTGCGCATCCTCTGGTCACCTCCTGTCGTGCCACCTCATCCTTGCATCGCTCGCACTCTCTCTCTCCTGCTTGTGCCGTGACTGCTCCATGTATCTCTCACGTTGCCTTGTACAGCTGCTGACCCCGGGACTCCGATATGGAGTGCGCTACCTGGACCTGCCACATTGTCTGTCGTAGTATGCCTGTTTGGTTCTGAAGCGTTACAAGGTGGCCTCCCACTGCTTCATCCTAACGAAGGAACAGTCCTCGGATCCTCTCCCTCGTGACGCTCCGCATAGCCCCAAACGCTACCACCACTTTCTCTTGGAACATCCGGAATAAATCTGTCCATGTGTGTTGGTCTACGCTCCGCTTCGTGCATGTTGGACCCCCTCCCTCGGCGCCAGTCGTCGCTGTCCCCTATTCCTCTACCACCCCCTGTCCCCCTCCCCATGTGGCTTGTTGGCTCGCCCTAGCCCCCCCTCTCATCCTTAGCGTCTGCTGGTGCCCCCCTCCCGACCTTGGCACGTCCATGGGTTTTGCCTCCACCTCCTCCGCAATATCTCTCGTCCCTTGTGCGCTGCTTCTAGTGTGAACTCTCTCACCTTGAATCTAGTTCTCCTTTTCCCTCGCGTTACTTCCACACTCTCCTCACCCGGAGTAGTATCGTTTGGTGTCGCACTCCTCACTTTTTTCCTCGTTCATAACTCCCTCCCCTTCTCCTTGTTCCCGCTCTTGCCTCTCTTGTCATGTTCCTTCTCGGTCGACCTCCATGCTCGTCGACCCCTCCACTCCCCCCTCCACGCTCCCATTCTCTGGCTCCTTCTTCCCTTCTGTGCTTCCCAACGATCCCTGTTGTCATGCCATGCTCACCGCCCGCTGTCTTACCCTCTTTTGTTCATTTGCTCGGTCCGCCACCTGTTGCTTTCGAAAACTCCAGGGTCCTTTTGTGGTCATTTTCTACCTGCCCCGGGCTGCTGGGGGCGGTGGTTTGGATTGTTGTGATCCCTTGAACTCAACATTGGGGGTCCCTATCGGCGGTGGTGCTGACAAGAGGGGCCGAATCGTGGGGGGTCCCAGAAATGGGTTTGTCTGCTCCGCACCTGTTGAAGGTAGTTCTGAAATACAAATTGGGGGCAGTGGTGGAGTCCTCATTGGATTCCAGTTTTGTGGTTGTTTTTGTGTTGCGCGATGCTCCAGTTATTCCAGAAATACCCCCTTTAGGTAGTCCGTGATAAACCCATCGGGTGGTCTAGTTCGACCCTGGGTATGCGAGGGGGGTCAAATCAAGTCTTCGCTTGTGGTGGGGGCTCCCTCTCGCTCAAGAGGAGCGATGGAGTGATGGCTCCCCCCCCTCATATACCGTTGATCATGACGATTGATGGCTTAAAAGGGGGTCCTCTTAAGCCATCGATCGTTGCGATCGATGGCCCCAGGGGGGGACCTCCTTTCGTCGCCTTGTGCTTGGGTGTTGACGGGTGGGGAACGTCAGCCCTGCCGACCTTCCCCCACTTCCGTCCGTCACTCTCCCCTCCTAGTCGTCGCCCCTTGGACATCTCCGATGGGCTCGCCCGTGAGTCCCTCCGAATGCACTCCGCCCCCCGCGACTTTGCACTCCCCCCTACCACCGCCGTGTGAGGGATCGGGGGGAGAGACAGAGTGAGGGGGGGAGGCAGCAGCCGGCCATCGGCTGCCCGCTGCTGCTCCCCATGGACGGTCGCGCACGTGCGGGGGTTTGGCTCCGTTCCCCCTGACGTCCAAGCCCGCTAACGTAGGCTTCTGTCGCACAAACCTCCATTTTTCTCTATCCATACGCCATGTGGCACCACCTAGATAGGCCCGTTGGATAGCTCTCCTTCAAAGCTATCCAATGGGCCCGTTTGCACCTCAAACCGTTAATCGTGGAGGTAGAACAAGCCCTTCATGGCCCCGAACTTTTGCTGACGTCAGCAATCCGCCGGGGTTTTCTCTTTATTTCTCCCACAATAGGCACGGTGGCACCGCCAGAATGGTGTCGATGTGTAGCCCTTGCCAAGGGCTACCCGGCGCTACCTTCCACATGTTAGACGACAGTCTGTGCTGTGCGAACGGAGTGGGTAACGTTGACAGGGTTCCCACATGGCGTTTGCAGCCACTAACACATGTCACGTGGCGAAACCTGGTTCGCCGAGATCGCGGAGGTCTGCTGATGTGGCAGACACCCTCTGACGTGGATCCGTGGGACAGGCTGTCCGGGACCACCCCCTTTGGAAGCTCCTTAAGAGACCCCTGCGATGCCGCCTCCTGCGGCTCTACTGTCAGAGATATAGATATAGATATAGATATAGATATAGATATAGATATAGATATAGATATAGATATAGATATAGATATAGATATAGATATAGATATAGATATAGATATAGATATAGATATAGATATA
>SZWC01011105.1:82630-89951 GCA_023375785.1 Penium margaritaceum | reverse complement strand
AATGAGGGAGAGAACAGAGAAGTGAAGGAAGAGACGTGTGTAAGAGAAGAGGGGAAGGAGGACTAGGTGGCCGCAACAAGGGCCAGCCAACAAGTGCACTTGCCTGGTTGGAGACATCACCGTGGTCTTTGCGTGTCATGCCCTCACCAATGGCACTCTGCACACAACGTACAGAAAAAGGAAAGACCAAAGGTTTCATCATCTCAAGGCATATCGAGTTCGCCAGGATGGGTTGTTGGGACGAGGGCGTTCAACTGTGATTGTTTCCATTCCTACAAGCATTTGTTTCACGGCTCTTTTCAGGAAGTCGCGACGAATGCTGTCGTCCATGCGGCGACAGCATGATAACCCTGTCTGCGAGGGTGTGTGTGCGGCATATTAGAACATGAACAAGAAGGAAAAGGAGAGATAGAGAGCAAAAGTAAAAGCCAGGGCGTGCCGCAACAGTTCTCACAATGACTGTTGATGATGTGTGTGCAGACATAAAGCAACAGAGACACATGTATGGGTTGGGGTGCGGCAAATCGAGGAGGGACAAATAGAAGGAAAGCTCAATACAACAGGAGCGCCCATTTTTCTTTTTGAGCTCTCTTGCGTCCGCCGTCAATTGCATCTGCGGCACAGTCGATGGCTCCACTCAGCCCAACTAGGCCAACTGGGTCAACTACCAGTCGCGAGAGGATAGTCAGAGTTGATGCAAAACATGGATACAGTAGCGCAGCCGAAAGCAGCATGAGAGAAAGCATCACATGTGAAAGTCTGCTTCTAGTCGCTGTTTCAATACCTTCATGAGACGGGACAACGATGGCAGCACGTTGATTGGAGGGTAGATCTGCCGATTGTGGAGCTGACGGTCAATGTAGATCTGCCCCTCAGTGATGTAGCCCGTCAGATCAGGGATCGGATGTGTAATGTCTGCATGATCAAGTTAACCATCACCACACCATGGAGTGTTGAGCGATGGCACAGAGAAGTGGGACCAGGAGACAAGCCAGTGAAGGAACGAACCCCCGATGGTCACAAATTGCAGCACCAATCCCTCGCAAGAAAACAAACATTCAGACTCTCTTCCCAATAGATGAACGTCCTTCCCACGCCTAGCCCCATATCAACTTCTCCCTTCCCAATTTCCTCACGACCTCCCAAGATTCCAGCCACTCCCTTGTTACGCCCTTGTTTCCCTTTCTTCCCCGTTCTCCCCCTGTCCTCCCCTTGCCACTTGAAGGTCAGAAGAAGAAAGAAGGGACAGGCTGTACCATCGTTCGGCATTGTAAGAATGGGAATTTGTGTGATGGAGCCTTTCCGGCCCTCAATGCGGCCAGCACGCTCGTAGATTGTCGCCAGATCCGTGTACATGTAACCAGGGTAACCTCTCCGCCCCGGCACTTCCTCACGGGCGGCTGACACCTGCATGACATTGCACGAGCAAGACAAGAAATCCGGGAATTTTCAGGAAATGAACTTTTGCGACCACCACTTTCCTCCATTTCGACGTCCTAGGTGACAGCCTTGAATTAAACTGCAAAGACATGAGCATTTGGACATCTGATCTACTGCAAGGGCCCTCTCCCCCCGTCACAATCAGTCGCAGTTAGGTGCAATGGAAAACTTGACCTCAAGCCTTTCTTCAGCCCCACGACACAACATGAGGTACCCATGAGGTATACGAGAATGTCTGGTGTGACGTTGCCTATCAGCAAAAGTTTCACTTCCAGATTCAACCCAGCATTGAGGCGTGAACTCGCAAATGACATTTGGCAGCCAGCAAACCGGCGGCGACGTTGTGCAAATTCTCCAGACTGCCAGAGTCCACTATGCAAACAAAAAGGCTATGAAGGAGCTGTGTCAGTGGGGAAATGGCTGATACTGGCCACCAACCCACAAATTGAGGTGGTTTCTGGATATATGTGTTGCAAGGAGTGTCGAGCGGGTTAGCTGACCAACAGATGCACATCTCTCAACAAAATCATTTTTTTACAATGGATATGTGCGGAACGGAAACATCGCCGTGCAGCAAGTTCCCTGGCTCCCGGTTTTCGATGTACACGCATCTCAGGGAAGGAGCTGTTGGTGTCAGGGAAGAGTGTCGGTCACCTCCAAGGTATCACCTCGCAACAGCCACTGACATACCTGCCGCCCCTATCCTAATCGCCGATCATTTGATTGGCCGTGCCACCCTCACTGAGTCCTGAAACAAACCCAATGCTGTCTCATCCCTCCTCTGTCATCTAATCTGCTCCTCATCGTCGTCTTCTTGCACCACAACAAGTCTCCGTCTATGCCACCAATAGGCTCCCCCTGTGCCTCCATTCATTGCCACCTGTCGTTACCCTTGCCGTTTGAAGATCTTACGCCCTCCTCTGCAGCATTGTCTTTTCTTCCCATCGATGCTAATCTCTACTCACAGCTGTGTCCAGGAGGTGCAGAACCAATGCGATTCTGCAGATCTGGAGAGACTTGTACCATGAAAGGAGGTGAAAATGAATGCTCTGTTCACAAGTATGATTCAGAACCTTCTGCAATTGCTGACACAATGAAGTAAAAGCAGACTTGCAACAGCCATCACCTCACCTCACGCAGAGCATCAGCGTAGGAGCTCATGTCAGTGAGGATGACGAGCACGTGCTTCCCACACTCGTACGCAAGATACTCGGCTGTCGTCAACGCAATGCGAGGCGTGATGATGCGCTCAATGGTTGGATCATTGGCCTGGATGCAAAAGAAGCGTCACAATGTGCAGAATCAAACATCTGTGATTCATGCAGCAGTGGCNGTTTCACCAAGCCTGCTTGACGGCAAATCTGTGCGGCAATCTCATTGTGTGGCAGACCGGCGGCAGAGAAAAGCGGAATCTTCTGTCCACGAGCGATGGAGTTCATGACGTCAATGGTCGAAATGCCAGTCTGAATCATTTCCTCCGGGTATGTGCGTTCACTCGGGTTAATGGAACTTCCTGAGGCCACAATGACGTCAGAGACAACAGGAGCAGGGCAGCATGGACGTCCTCAGTGCAGCTTGGCTGCAAACACGCCTCAGCAAAAACCTGTGACTCAAAACTCTGGTACACATGTAGCATCCCACTGTTGTGCCGGTCATCACAAATCAAGCAGGATAGCAGGGCAGGGGGGAAAAAGAAGAAATATCGAGTCTCCAAGTTGCTGAATTCTACGACCCCACTACAAGCACATGAGAAGGATCACCTGCACTGCAACGCGCCGTGTGTCATTCGTCTGACTCGCACCAACTACGGAGAAAGGTGGCGGCCTAACAGAAGCCTTTGCTTCCATGAGGGGAGAAGGTCGAGATAAGACAAAAGAGACAAGGTGCAGTGGCACGGTAGTATGAATGCATATGGAATGGGACCACGAAACAAATACCTGCGATATCCAGATAGGCCTCTGCAAGGATGGGAGGGCCATCGTCGATTGGCTTCCCAGAGCCATTGAAGATTCGTCCAAGCATGTCCACGGACACTGGTGTCTTCAGCACCTGGTGGCCAACCAACCAACGAACGGAGACACATCGAATGGTGAGGAGATTTGGTGCATGTTAATCAAAATCTGGGCAAACCGTAGTTTCACGAGGCTTCTGCAGGATGCCTGGAGGAAGCTTGCAGATTTCAGAGGCAAAAGGGAACTTGAGCCAACTCAAGTTCATGCTACAGCTTCATTGAAAAGCAAGGCTGGAGCTACAGACACAAAACTCTCAGGCCATAAGCTGCACTTACCTCTCCAGTGAACTCCACAGTTGTATGCTTGTTGTCAATGCCTGATGTGCCCTCGAACACCTGGTTACATGAGCACATGCCAAAGTGACCCCCTGGTTACATAAGCACATGCCAAAGTGACCCCAATAATCAAGCACTTGCGTCCAGCATACGAGGCTGGCCAGTCTGAAAGCAGACCGAACACTGAAATATGCCTCCAAGTACTTGTCAGCGCTTGGCTAAAGATAAAAGAATGCATAGCGTCTTCACTTCGCAATGCCCCCCAAAACAGCAGCTCTGCAAGCATGGGCAACCTCAGCAAGAGCACACATTGCAGAATGTAGTTTGGCAATGCACGAGATACCATGCAGTGCAACCAACGGTAGCGGTGCGACAATGAGGAGGTGGCAACTCTCTTCAAACAAGCATGGCTGACAGAGGCCCCCGTCAACCAAGCCTTTCTTTACGCCAATGTTGTTTTGAGCAAAACCAGGAAGAGGATGGCGGCGGAGAGCCACGGGCAGATATTCACACTTCGAGCACTCATACGTGAGGACATCAGAGCCATGAAAGCGGGTCTAGAATGCGCACCTGCACAACGGCCTTGTCGCCATCAATCTCCAGGACTTGTCCTCGCCTGATTTCGCCATCTGCCAGCCGAAGGTTGACAATCTCTTGAAATTTGGGGCCCTGGAGAGAAAACCAGGAACAATGCATGGATTTTGTCGGGTTGTGACCAGCGCAGTGGCTTCAAGAAACAGGTGGGCAGGCAAGATCAGTAGAGACAGTGCTAAGGTGCAACTCTACAACCAATCGGTTGGACACCCATTCAAAATGATGGCCAAGTTACACTTCGATGCTGAGATGACAGATGCACCCAGAAGATCGAGGGAGAAGAGAACAGGAAAGGCCACCACAAGACGAGTACAGAACAATACGCCGCCTTAGACAGCCAACGGTCGTACCTTGACTTTCTCAAGAATGACGAGGGGACCGGCGACTCCAGAAACAGTACGATACTCTGCACGTGGGAGAAAGAAGGAAGGAAGAGATGTTCGCAACAACAATGAAAAACAACAGATACACAGTGAGATCGGCTGGATCCGCAGCTTTGGACCATACCGAGGAAAGGCTCGCAAACGTAGTCCCGCGAGACGGCCTTCAAGTGTGCCTCGGACTCCTGTGACAACACCATTTTGCGCAAGGTTTGTCGAGGCACTTGCGGGCTCCTGCTCAACCTCTCGCCACAAAGGCCCTGGCTAGATCAACCACAACCACGTCAGGGCCGTAGCAGCTTTCCTAGATCGAGCTCCGGGACTGCTTTACGGACGAATGGGCGACGAGATGGGGTCTACAGCAACCTTGCAATTCGTTCATCTCACAAGCTGGAAACGTCCGGCGGGTCAAGAGGGCAAGAGGAGAACGCGCAGAGAGACACGCAAGGTGGGGAAATCCCCTCTTACCCCATTCTGGCATTCGCCTACTCATTGTACCCTAGTTCTGAAGATAATTTTAAGAAGCACAACTCCGTTCCTCAACTAACCTCATGAGTCCTATGCCAAACGGGGCATAGATGGTGAAAAGGTAGAATTTTTTAGGCAGAACGTGGTGGAAATTTTTGGACACTTGAGCAATTGTAACGGGTTGAGTCTCCAGCTCCTGCTCTAAAGTCGTCGTCGGAGTTCGCAGAATGGCGTTCTCAGTCCGCGTCAGGGGTTTACCCCCTTCGCAAGACTGAGGGGCAATCGTCATCAACGACCCAGAGCAGGGAGACTCGAATATTTTGAGTCTCCGGAAGCCCATTTCCGTTTTTAACCAAACCCCTGGTTTTGGGACCCAAACCAAGGGTTTTTACCTCGAACTCGTGTGTTCGCACGAGTTATTCCGTTTGTTTTATGTCGAAGTTCGTCGTAAACGAACTTCGAGTTTCGTTTTGTCGTTCTGGCGCGAAATCGTCGCGTGCGAGGCACGCTGGCGATTTCAAGCCAGTAAATTTGACCTCACCCTAGCTCCCAATACCCTTTGTCCTCTCTTGCTCGTTTGCAAGGAGGGCGAGGGGGGCCGAGGGCACGAGGCCACGAGGCCTCGCCCTCGAGGCCCTCGTGGTCTTTCAGCCGCCGATCGGGCTGAGGCCGCGATCGGCGGCTGGTGGCTGGCCGGCCGGTGGCCGGCCGGTCACTTGGCCGGCCGCCGGCCGGCAGCGAGCTGGCTGGTGGCCAGCGAAGTGCTGGCCGCCGGCCAGCCTCGCTGACGCGAGGGGTGGTGCGCAACCACCCCTCGCTTCAGCGAGGTGGGAGGGTCGAACCGGCCCTCCCGCTACAATCCTCCCCACTTATTATGAACCGTCCCGGTTCATGAACAAGTACGATTGTCAGTCAGTGAGTCATCAACATTGTGAAAGAAAATTAATAATTTCAATCACCAGCTAAACATGAACACGTGCATGGTACTTAGACCTAAGCTGCAGCTTGTAGGTCAGCACGGCTAGCGGCCTCCCCCCTTTAGGCTGGAGCGTCCGCGCGACAACCATGTTGGGCGTCCCCAACCTCCTATGGTCGCTGTCAATGAATGCTCGCCTGTGGGAATGTTGTTCACTTTTCCGCGTTCAGGAAGTACCTCCTGCCACCCGTCGATCTGTGCGAGCTGCAAGCTCGCTCCAGTACTCGTTGACCACCCATGTGGGCAACCGAGATCCAGGCTCCCATGAATTATGTTCAAGTCCACAACCGGCCCAATGAACGAGGTACTCCCTGACAACGCGCGACCGAAGAGTACGCTCTCGGTGCTAGAGTAGGCGAAGGACCTCGTATTGGCCGTCGACAGCCAGGACTGCTAGCGGTGGCTGAACGGTTCTTTCTGCCGTGTATGGAGCCAGCAGGCTCACATGAAACACGTCATGTATCTTCATACTCGGCGGAAGTAGCAATCGGTATGCCACTGGCCCGATGCGTGCCACAATGGGAAACGGCCCAATCCACTTCGGTAGAAGTTTTCTTGCCCCTGGCGACTTCAGCCGAAGGTTTTTAGTGCTAAGCAGCACTTTGTCACCGATGTCAAAGGAGACCTCTCGGCGACCTTTGTCGGCATATGCCTTTTGTCGCTGCCGAGCTGCTTGAAGGTGACCCTTCGCCTCCTGTAATAAGGAGTCGATGCACTTGGCAAAGGCTTGAACGGAAGGAACCTGCTCTCCTGTACTCCCACTCTTCACCAATGAAGAGGGTACCACTGGATGCCGACCACTGTTCAACACGAACGGTGTGAACTGTGTGGACTCGTTCACCGAGTTGTTCATCACAAACTCTACCGGTGCTAGGAATTCGTCCCAATCATGCATGGCAGGGTCCACGTATATGCGGAGCATCAGCTCTAGAATGTGATTCATGCGCTCTGTTTGTCCGTCAGTTTGAGGGTGAAATGCTGTCGACATTTGCGACTCACTGCCGAAGTACTCGTGCATCTTTTGCCAGAACTTACTAGCAAATTTTCGATCTCGATCCGAGATAATGCGCAATGGCAAGCCGTGGTACTTTACGACACCCTCAAAGAAGAGACGAGCGGTCTCCTCTGCGTTCACGTCAGTGGTTGTAGGAATGAAGTGTGTCATCTTTGTCAAAA
>SZWC01011105.1:60130-77630 GCA_023375785.1 Penium margaritaceum | reverse complement strand
ATCTTGAGTCGGCCTGCGGTCTCGGCAGCAAACTCCGCGAGCCTACGACGGACATCGCGAATTTCCTTCGCGGCGACGTCGTCCGGCTCGTTCTTGCGGGAACTTTCCGTGTGGCTGCTTTCAACGCCCTTGCTGCTCTCGGCAGTCTTGCTGCCGTTGGCAACTTCAGGCGATGCGGCGGGCGTCTTGCCCTTCTCGAGCAATCGGCTCGAGTTCGTCGCACGACGATGGTGATGGTCGCGATCCTCGTCGCCTTCGCCATCGTCGACGTCGTGCTCTTCGTCGGGGTATCCCCCCGGGAGATCCTCCTCCATGGCATCGTCCGTCGCGTGGGGGTCGCCCACATGTGCGTCGTCGTGCTCGTCAAGCACCCTTTTTGCCTCGGCACGCTGCTCGGTATCACCGAGGTTGGCGTCGGTTGCCTTCGGCGGTAGGGATGCCCTTGGCGGTATGGTTGCCTTTGGGTTGGCAACCGTGCTCGCGGCGGCGGCTCCCAAAACTTGAAGTCCGCCAAGAGCTCGTTGTGAGGCCGTCACCACCTTGCCCTTGTTGGTCCTAGACGGTCCGGCACTTGCCATCTCGTCGGTCGTGCAACTAGCACGTGAAGACCATTATGAGGATCACCTCACTACCTTAAGGAGGAATCGCCTCCTAAAGTCACGCTCTCACGATCGGTGAGGCAATTATAAGTTTAATACTTTTCTAGACCGCCACGTCGGCACAAGGGTGTGGATTTTGGAACTAGTCTTCCTAAGCCGCGACTCACGGCAATTGGCAAGGACTAGTACCAAGGAAAACAGAAAATTACAATACAAGGAATTGACAAGAAGTGTGAGTACCGCTCACAAAGCTAGGACAAAGAATGGAAGAGGAATTACACATTTCCTAGCAACTTTTCCAGTCCTTCTTCAAACTTCTTGTCTTCTTCCTCTCTTCTTGTCTTCCTTGGCCTCCTCTTGAGTCTTCTTTGCGCGTCTTACGACCCTTGGCGGCGTCCTCCTTGAGCCGGCGACGTTGGGGGAGCCGCCAAATGTCCCCAAGGTATCACGCTCCTTCTTTTTAGGGTGCTCTCAGGTCTTGAGAGTCCCTTAGCTCGGGGAGGGGCGCTGTCCCAATTTTTGATGAAGGGGTTTTGAAGGAACCCTGAAGATGGAGAGGATTTGTGGTTTTTGAGCGTGGGGACTCCCCACTCCGCCCCACAAAAATCTTCCTAGCCCTCTGGAAGTGAGGAGAGGCTGGAAGGAAGAGTCTCCACAAAGTAGAGCTTTTTTCAAGCCCTCTAACATAATTTACGGTGCTTCAATCCGTGAAGTGTGGACGCCGTAGTCCGTTCTGGCGTTTTTGCTGCTACTTGCAGCTGCCGGCAGCATTTTATCTATGATGTAGCCGTCGTTTCCGTCGAACCCTTGGTCGCGAGGGTCGTCTGGCTCTGAGAACCAGTGTAACGGGCTGAGTCTCCAGCTCCTGCTCTGAAGTCGTCGTCGGAGTTTGCATAATGGCATTCTCAGTCCGCGTCAGGGGTTTACCCCCTTCGCAAGACCGAGGGACAATCGTCATCAACGACCCAGAGCAGGGAGACTCGAATATTTCGAGTCTCCGGAGGCCCATTTCCGTTTTTAACCAAACCCCTGGTTTTGGGACCCAAACCGGGGTTTTTTACCTCGAACTCGTGTGTTAGCAGGAGTTATTCCGATTGTTATATGTCAAGGTTTGTCGTAAACGAACTTCGAGTTTCGTTTTGTCGTTCTGGCGCGAAATCGTCGCGTGCAAGGCACGCTGGCGATTTTGAGCCAGCAAATTTGACCTCACCCTCGCTCCCAATATCCCTCGTCCTCTCTTGCTCGTTTGCAAGGAGGGCGAGGGGGGGGCGAGGGCACGAGGCCACGAGGCCTCGCCCTCGAGGCCCTCGTGGCCTCTCCGCCGCCGATCGAGCTGAGGCCGCGATCGGCGGCTGGTGGCTGGCCGGCCAGTGGCCGGCCGGTCACTTGGCCGGCCGCTGGCCGGCAGCGAGCTGGCCGGTGGCCAGCGAAGTGCTGGCCGCCGGCCAGCCTCGCTGACGCGAGGGGTGGTGCGCAACCACCCATCGCTTCAGCGAGGTGAGAGGGCCAAACCGGCCCTCCCGCTACAGCAATTTATAATTAGTGGTAAGTGTACTTCGACGACAAGTGTCAAAATGATTGAACATACATTTACACAAGTGTCGAGTTACGAATGAGACATAGTCCGGGTCATTGGTTCAATTGTCGAGCAACGCGTGCAGATTCGCGTCGTGAGTGGTCGGATTACAGAAGGTCCGCCGAGAAATCGGGGGCCTTCGAGAATCGACAGTGAAGATGCAACATGTGTCTTTATCAATCCAGATTCGTCTCGGTGCATCGAGAAGTCGACCGAAAGGTCATGATACTTTTGTCGTGGATTCGCGACAGTGGTCGAAGTTTTCAGAAGGTTCGAGAAGATTCGCTAGAGGGGAGGGCAGTTGGCCGGTTTGTCCTCGATCATTGGAGTGAACATCGTGGTCTCGCAATGCGATGGGCTCTTTGAGTAATAACAAAAACTCCCACTTGGGAAGATCAGGGACTCGCGTACGTTTCGTACGTAACATTTCCCCTCCTTGTGGGCGCGACATTCCGTCGCAAGCGCACATGTGGCCCATTGACGGCAGAAACATCCGTTGACTATGTGATCGGCATCTAGCAGGTTGCCATAGGGTTCTCAGATGTTGTGCGCGGCGTCATGGCCGTGCCACTTGACAAGATGTTCTATCGTTTTGGCTTGTCGTTGATGGCCAAGGATGTCCTCATCCTCGTATGTCCTCGTCCACTTGAACGGGAGGAGGGGGGGACAACCCTTTCGAGGAAGTTCTCTCCGAGGTCTTGGTAGTGCTTGATTCTGCTGGCATGGAACACTAGATGAACTTGCATAGTGTCAGAGAGTTTGAGTCACTCAACCAGAGGGGTTTGCATGTGCTTGATCTTCAACGGTCCCAACCATGAGGGTTTGAGTTTTGAACAGTCAGCTGCACAAAGTTTGATGTTGGCTGAGCTGAGAAGGACTTTGTCCCCAATCGCAAAAACGGCGTCGCTATGATGCCAGTCAGCTACTCGTTTCATCACTTGTTGTGTCTTGGCGAGGATTTTTCGTGTTTCCTCGCACACCATGGAGACGTCTCAGCGTCAAACGTTGACCGTGGGAATATTGCTGGGTTTTGTAGTCTTGCTCATGAGGTGGGAATTTTTCCATACACCACTTCAAACAGAGCTTTACCCGTTGCGGTGGAAGCTGTTGAATTATATGCAATTTTGACGGTCGGGAGTTTTTGTGCCCAATCAGTCCCGTGAGGTTTGCACAACATTCGGAGATGATGTTCGGGCATCTGATTTGTCCACTCGGTTTGACCATTGGTTTGAGGATAAACGCTCTTGAAAGTTTAATTTTGCTACCTAAGCGAGTCATCAGTTCGTGCCAAAACGGCAAGTGAATCAATCATCTCTGTCGCTGGTGATGGTTCTCAATACGTCGTATAGCCGCACGACGTTGTTTAGAAATAGCTGTGCTGTTCCTTCAGTGGTAATGGTTGTTGTTGTGGGGATGAAATGGGAAATTTTGAGAAACCTGTCGACGACCACAAGGACAGCGTCATATCCCTCAAATGTGACCGGTGATTTCGTGACGAAGTCCATGGAGATATCCGCCCACGGTTTAGAATAGGGAGTAGTTGCAGAAGTCCGAGGGGCCTTGTGCAACAAGATCTTTTTCGCTGACATGTTTTGCATGTTTTGCAGAAGTTGGCCATGTCAGATTGCATCTTGTCCCACGAGCACTTTTTTTGCCAGCGTCTTCAGCGTCTCGTCCTCTTTGAAGTGTCCACTTGGTCGTGTGTCATGGTGTTCTTCGAGCAGCATAAGGAAAAGTTCGTCGTTCAGAAGAACGACCACCTCGCAAGTGAATTGCCGTCACCAACAAGGTGCGTCATACTAGAATTTCTCCTTTTCGTACCGACCGTGCTAGTTGTAGCCTCGTGTGAGAGGTCTCTTGAGATACGGGTCTCGCTACAGTCGTAGCATCGCCACCTCAGCCATTAAATCTGGTCGACTGTTGAGTGCATCCGCCGGGTTGATTTTTCCTGGCCGGTACTCAATATCATTGTCAAACCCGGATTCAAGGAACTCCATCGATCGGATTTGACGTCGACTGAGGTTTGGCTGCGTCTTCACATATTTCAACGCATGGTGGTCGGTGCGTACCATGCATCGGCAGCACTCCAAATAACACCGCCATGTCGTAAATACATGTACGACCGTCAGTATTTCTTTCTTGTGTAGGGCGTAGGTGAGTTCCGGTCCTCGCAGTTTTCGAGACATATAGGCGACTGGTTGTTCGCTGTTGCCATGGTCTTGTAGCAGGGCTGTGCCAAAGGCTCGGTCTGACGCGTCTGTAACCACGACGTAGTCGACCGTTGGATTGGTTAATCATAGAGCTGATGCCAAGGTCCAAGCGTTACGCAAAGTGGTGAACACTTATTGTTCGTTGTCTCCCCACCGCCACTCATTTTCCCTCTCAGTGAGGTCAGAGAGAGGCTTTGACACCCGGGCGTATCATTGTACGAAACACATAAAGTAATTACAAAGCCGAGGAAAACTTGAACGTCTCGAATGTTGGTTGGCGTCGGCCAATGAGCGACTGTTGCCACTTTTTTTGGATCCATGGTGATCCATCCACTATTGATGACGTGACCTAAAAACTCGATCGAACGACGACCAAGGTCGCACTTCGAGAGTTTCCGATCTTTTTTATCTTAATGATACTTCAAGAATTTTTGTAAGATGTCCGTTGTGCTTCTCCAGGGTGTGGCTATACACCGGAATGTTATGGAGGTACACCACGACGAAATCGTCAAGGTATGGGCGGAAGATGTTGTTCATTGCCACCATGAACGTTGCTGGGGCATGCATAAGTCCAAACGGCATCACCGTGAACTCAAGATGCTCATAGCAAGCTCGGAACACCATCTTCTCAATGTCGGCGACTGCCATGCATATCTGGTGATAACCGTTGCGAAAGTCGATTTTGCTGAAAATTCAAGCTCCTCGGAGTTGGTCAAAAAGTTCGTGAGCTCAGAGAAAAGAGTAGCGGTTCTTGATGGTAGTGTTGTTCAACGCCCGGTAGTCCATGCACATTTGCATCTCACCAGTTTTCTTTTATACGAACAGTAGTGGTGCGGTGTATGGTGACGTGGATGGGCGGATGAACCCCTCACCAAGCATCTTGACGAGTTGCTATTTCAGCTCATTCAACTCGTGAACACTCATCTGATTGGCCCCTCTAACTGTAGATCTACTGTCCGGCTTCAGTTTGTTGCGATGGTTGATGTCTCAATAAGCAAGTAAGGTTATCGGGAGTTCCTCAAGGAAGACGTTTGCAAACTCCTAGATGAGTGGTGCGAACTCTTTGGGTACAATCGCGAACTTTCTGAACGCCGATGAGGCCGATGATGATTGAGCTGCTACCGCTTTTGCTTCTTCCATTGGCTCGATGTGTACGAGCGGCGCATGAGCTCCTCATCATATACAACAGTTGGCCACGTTGAGCGGTATTGGCTGCATAACTTGTCGCTTCTCGGCTACCGCAACTTCCTCTGTTGCTTCTACCTCTTCTGGTTCCGTCGTCGGATCCTATTCCACACGTGGAAGCTGTTTCTTGGCACCGTTGATTTCCACGTAAACTTCCCTGTTGTTTCAGTCGGCCTATGAATTGTTCCTATATAGAAAATCTTGTCCAGGGATGGTTTTGCGATTACTCATTACACATGACCTCCATACTATTACATCTTGTAGATCTCCCACATAGAGTCATAGCGGTTCTCGGAGTCTTCGTATTTACAATCTTTCATTAACAGTTTTCCTTTCAAAGAACCCTAGTTTGGTTTGCAAACTCATTTTGCAAACCCTGTTGTTGCTTGCAAATTTGTGTGAAGCTCCTCCATCCAATAGTGGCAGTACCATTCTGCGACTCTTGCATCCTCGAGGCTGAACTTTTTGTAGTATCGCTGGTTGGTCGCCCTCGTACCCCTCGTCAATCTTGGCAAACTCATAAACCCTCTACGGCAATGTAGGCCGTTCAGATGGGTGATCGTTTGACGCAGATTGCTCCTCATGCAGAAGATCCACGCCCTTCACTCCCGCCCTTTGCCGTTTTTCCGATCAGTTTTTGCGACTTCCTCCTTTTTTCTGGCCTCCTGCCAACTTTGACAAATTTGAGCGATTTGCCTGACTTTTGCAAAGTAGTAGTACGTTTGTGTGTCTCTGTGGTCAACGGCATCCACTTCCATCAGGGTCAAGGAGTCCGCTGATTGGCTTTCTCTGTTTCCACGATAACTGTGGTTGGGAGGTTGCCATCCGTAGGATTCCTAGATCCGTGTAGCTGGCACTGTCGATACTCTCTACTGCTATGATCATCCGTGGCAAGTCCTTTTGGATCCTGGAAATAGGAATTGCCCTCCAGATGTCTCCCTTGATGCTGTTGGTGCAGTGATAACAGAATGCATCGGGGGCAATATCTTCTCCATTGATGAACTTGCGGAATCTTTGCGTATACTCTGGCACGTTGGACTACTGACGGAGACACTAAAGTTTGTACCGTGCGTCCGAATTTTTGTTCAACCGTCCAAATCGTGCAAGCATCATGCGCGATAATTCTTTCCAGTCAGTTGGTGGTGTGAGCGCGTCATGCCACTGTGGGTTGATCTTCTCCAAGGGTAGAAGGCCTACGGTCGGCGATATGAGATGAGTGTCGTTGGCCGTTGATGATGCTCCGTCGGTCTCTTGTTGCCGTTGGGTGGTCTTTACATCATACCACCAACTTAGCGCCCCACCACGTAAAAGCGCGGCCGTGAGATCAAATTTCTTTTGATCATCGTTGACCCCTGTAGCAGTGAAGTACACCTCCAGATTCGTCAGCCACAATCAAACTGTTGGTCCATTGGAATTTGCAAGATCGAATGGTTCTGGTGGAGCTGGACAGATTTTGGGTTCGCTCGAAAGTTGGGGGTTTTTCTCGATCAGCACCGCCACTCATGTGCTTGCGTTACGAATAGCCTTCATCACGATGTTGAGCTACTGGAGTACATGGCTGTTGATGCCCCCGAGCGCGCGGATTTCATTCGCCAGTTCCTCATTGATCCGCTCCAGTCGTCTTGTGCCACCCGTCATTATTCTCACCGTTGTTGAGGTGGTCGGTAGGGACGGATGGATTACCGCCGTTGGGCCCACGACCGTATTGGTTGTTGAAGCCGTGGGGGTTGATCTAGCTACCGCATAGTCTACCACGTCAGCATTCGCTTTCGCTTCAAGATTTGCGTGCATAGGCATGTTCTACTCCCCCATTGCCGAAGTCATTCCCGAAGACCTGATGTTGGTCGTCGGTTGCGCTTGCCTACCTCACGTCCTAGTCCGGAAGTCTGCAAAGTCTCAACGTGCGAGATGTGCTGACGGCTTGTACGAGGTCTCCTTTGGATGGGCAAAGTATCGGATGCCTCTCGAGCACTATTGCACTGTAACACCAAGTGTTATGCTGAACGGAGAGTGGATGGTGAACAGGTAGAAGTTGCGAGGTAAAACACGATTTAGAATTTGGGACACCCAAGCAGTTTATAATTAGCGGTGAGTGTACTTCGATGACAAGTGTTGAAATGATCAAAAATACACATACAAGTGTTGAGTTACGAATGAGACATAGTCAAGGTCGTCGGGTCGATTGTTGAGCGATGCGTGCGGAGTCGCATCGTGAGTGGTCACATTCAAGAAGGACCGTCGAGAAATCGGGGGTCTTCGAGAATCGACGGTGAAGATGCGAGATGTGTCTTTATAAATCTAGATTCATGTCGGTGCATCAAGAAGTTGAACGATAGGTCGTGATACTTCGGTCGTGGATTTATGAGTGGTCGAAGTTGTCAAAAGGTTTAGGAAGATTCGCTAGAGACGAGGGCAGTTGGCAAGTCCATCCTCGATCATTGGAGTGAATATTGCGGGTTAGCAACACGATGGGCTGTTTGCATAATAATAGAAATGCCCACTTGAAAAGATTAGGAAGTCGTGTATGCTTGGTAAGTAATAATCCCTTCGTGAGTGGTCGGATTGAGAAGCTCCACCTAGGAATTGGGGGGCTTCGAAGATCAATGGCAAAGATAAGTGATGCATCTAAGTAAATCTTGATGTTTCTAAATGCGTTGAGAAGTCGACCAAAAGGTCGTGACACTTCTATTGATGATTATTGATAGTGGTTGAGGTTGTCAAGAAGTGCTAGAAGGTTCATTGGAGGGCAAGGGCAGTTGGTCAAATTGTCCTTGACCGTCGGGGTGAAATTTGAGGTCTAAATGCATGATAGGATGTTTGTGTAATGACAGAACTGACCACGCGGGAAGATTAGGGACTCGTGTATGTCTGGTACGTAACACTCCCCCCCTGGGTGGGATATCTCTGCTCGCGTCTAGATGTGGTCCGGTGACGATGGTAGAATTTGTCGATCAGATGATCGACGTCGCGGAGGTTGTTGTAAGGGTTCCGAGCTGTTATGCACGATATTGTAGTCGTGCCACTTGACAATGAATTCTGTCGTTTTGCCACGTCGTTGATGGCCGAGGATGTCCTCGGTGACATAATCTGCATCCTTGTCCACTTGTACAGATGGAGGGAGATGTGCATCCTTGCCAGGAAAGTTATCCCTAGGGTCTCGATAGTGCTTGAGTCTGCTGATATCGAACACCGGGTGCACTTACATAGTGTCAAGGAGTTTGGGTCACGTGACCACAAGGGTTTGCATACACTTAATCTCAACTGGTCCCAACCATCCGGGTTTGAGCTTTGAATAGTCAGCTCCGGAGAGTTTGATGTTTGCTGAACTAAGAACAACCTGGTCGCCAGCGGCAAAAACATCGTCACTTTGATATTAGTCAATGGCTCTTTTCATTCCCTTTCATGTCTTAGCATGTGCCTGCTGTGTTTCATCCCAGATGGTAGAGAAGTCGCGTTGTTAGACGCCAATCACGGGAATGTTGCTCCGGCTCTGTAGTCCAACTGGTGCGGCGGGAATTTTTTCATACATCATTTTAAACGGAGTTTTACCCGGTGCGATTGAGATTTCCAAATTGTATGCAATCTCAGCGGTTGGGAGTTTTTGTTCCCAATCTATTGCGTGTGGTTTGCATAGTGTTTGGAGAAGTTTTTGGAGTGTCTAATTGGTCTGCTCCGTTTGGCCGCCGGTTTCAGGATGTAACGCTGTTGAAAGCTGGATCCATCCCTGTCGCTTCTGGTGGTCCTCTACACGCCGTGTAACCATGAGATGTTTTTAGAAAGAATCCTACTATTCCTTTGGCGGTGAGTGTGGTTGTCGTCGGAATGAAGTGAGATCGACCATGTCTTAAATGCATGTACAACCGCCACCATCTCCTTCTCGTGTACTACATAGTTGAGTCCTGTTCCTTACATTTGTTGTGACGTACATGCGACCGGTTACTCTCCCCTGCCATGATATTGTAGGAGGACCGCGCTGATGGCTCTAGTTGTGGCGTCCGTAGCCATGATGTAGTCGACCGTTGGATCGGCTAATCGT
Organism: Penium margaritaceum; assembly: GCA_023375785.1. Classification (NCBI taxonomy): domain Eukaryota; kingdom Viridiplantae; phylum Streptophyta; class Zygnematophyceae; order Desmidiales; family Peniaceae; genus Penium; species Penium margaritaceum. The sequence continues at coordinate 68,024 of SZWC01011105.1, read as the reverse complement.
AGGGCTGGCACCAAGGTTAGAGCATATCCTTAAGCGGTAAACGCTTCATGTTTGCTATGTCCCCATTGCCACTCCTTTTCTTTTCGAGTGAGATTGGAGACAAGCGCTGACACTCAGGCGTAATTCCGTACAAAGCGCCAGTACTTGCAAAAGCCGAGAAAAAGCTTGAACGACTCGGATGTTGGTCGCCGTCGGCCAATCAGCGACGGGTGCCATCCTTTTTGGATCCAAGATGATCCGTCCATCGTTGATGACGTGACCCGAAAACTCGATCAAACAGCACCCAAAGTCGCACTTCCAGAGTTTTCTGAAAAAACATCTCTTTGTAAAACTAAGAGGACTTTTCAAGACGTCCATCCTCTTCCTGTGGAGTGCAGTCGTACACCAGATTGTCATCAAGGTACACCACAACAAAATCGTCAAGGTAGGGGTGACCAGTGTTGTTAATCGCCACCATGAATATTGCTAGGACATTCGTGAGTTCAAATGGCATGACCATGAACTCAAACCACCCATAGCGTGCATAAACGCCGTCTTCTTTATTTCAACGCTTGCCAAGTGTATCTAGTGATAGCCACTATCTAGATGAATTTTGGTGAACATTCGAGCCCCTCGGAGTTGGTCGAATTTTCCGTCGGCTCTGGGAAGAGGATATCGGTTCTTGATGGTAGCGTCGTTCAACGCCCGATAGTCCACGCACATTTTCATTTCTCCAAGTTTATTTTTCAGAAATGATACTGGTGTGGCGTATGGTGATGTGGATGGGCGGAAGAACCCTTGACCAAGCATATTGTCAAGTTGCATTTTCATCTTGATCAACTCATAATCACTCATCTAAGAGGCCCCTTGAAGTGTGGGATGGCTGCCTTGTTTCAGCTTGATGCGATGGTCGATGTCGCATTCATGTGGTAGGGTTTTTGGGAGTCTTTTGGGGAAGACGTCTGTAAACTCTTGGATAAGTGGTGCGAACTCTTCGGGTACCATCGTGAACTTTGTTGATGCCGACAAGGTCGAGGAGGCTGATGAGGCCTATGAGTCAGCTATTGCTACTTTCGCTTCCTCTACTGGCTCCAAATGTGTGAGCCACGCACGAGCTCCTCGTCGTATGTAGTACTTGGCCACATTGAACAAAAGCGGTGGCATAGGTTGTTGTTCCGTGGTCATTGCGGCTTCCTTTGCTCCTTCCATTGTTGCCTTCCGCCCCGCATGCAAAAGATTTTGATTCGCGCCATCGATTCACACGTAGACGTCGCCACTATTCCAGTCAACGTACGGACTATGCCAGCATAGGAAATCTCATCCAATCATGATCTTGTGGAAATTCACTGGATATGGCCTCTATCCCATTGCATCCCGTAGATCCCCAACTTGTAGTTAGCATGATTATCTGAGTCTCCATATTTGCAATCTCCCATCGACGATTTTCTTTCAAACACCCCTAGTTTGGTCTGTAAACCCACTTTCAAACCATGTCGTTGCCTACAAAATCGTCAGGAGCTCCTTCATCCAATAGTGCCAGTACGTAACGCGACTCTTGCAACCTCCGGGTTGCATTTTTACAAGTATTGCCGGTTGGTCTCCTCGTACCCCTCGTCAAACTTTGCAATCCAAAAAGATCTATGTAGCATCGTAAGCCGTTTGGATAGGCGATCGTTTGTCGCAGATTGCTCCTCATGGACAAGAGTCGCGCCTTTCACTCCTGCCCTTTGCCGTTTCCTCACTCATTTTCTACGACTCCACCCCCCTCTTGGCATGTTGCTTGTTTTGATGGTTGGGAGTGATATGTCCAACTTTTCCACCATTGTAGCAGGTGTGTGTATCTCTCAGGTTGACGGCATCCACTTGCATCAGAGTCGAGGATTCCCTTGACTGACTTTTTCTGTTCCCACAAAAACATTTATTGGAAGGTCGCCAACCGTAGGATTCCTAGATCCGGGCATTGTATTCATCGCTGTCGATCCTTTTTTCTGTTGTGATCATATCTCGTAAGTCATTTTGGATGCCAAAAATGGTGATCGCTCGCAAGTTGTCTTGTTTGGGGCCATTTTTTTAGTGAAAATATAGCTCGTTGGGGAATGATGTCTGCACTAGTGATGATCTTGCGAAATATCTGCATGTACTCTGCCAAGTTCGATGGTTGACAGAGATGCTAGAGCTTGTACCGAGCATCGGACTTCACATTCAGTCGTCCAAATTGTGCCAGCATTGCGCGCAAGAATTCATTATAGTCGGTTGGTGGCGTAAGTACGTCTTGGTATTGGAGGTTGATTAGGTCCAAGGGTAGAATGCCTACGATTGGTGATATGAGACGGGCACCGTTGCCCGTTGATGAGGCCCCGACAGTCGTTTGTTGCTGTTGGATGCCCTTTGAGTCAAACCACCAACTCAGTGTCGTGCCACGTAAAAGTGCGGCCGTGAGGTCAATCTTCTTTCAATCATCGTTGACACAAGCAGCGGTGAAGTACACCTCCAGACATGTCAGCCACAGCCAAATCGTCCATGCCTTGGAATTTGCAGGGTCAAATGCTTCGAGAGGGGCCAGATGAATCTTGGGTTTGCTCGTGATAGTGCCTCTATCAGCTCTCACTTCAGAATCAAGCAGCTGTAGTTGGGAAGATGCCATTTTGTTCCATAAGTTCGTTCAATGCTATTTTAACAACATGACACACTTAACTGGCCCAAAACTAGGCCATTTGTATTTTGTAGGTTGACCCTCAAAATCCCCACTCTATCCACCCCTCTCACTTCAATTTGACCATATCATGTTCTCATCTTGTGGCCGTGGACTCGAATTGAACCTTTACGCTAAAAAACTTCAAGTTTTGACGGGTCAACATTTTGATTTCTTGCATGATACATCATTGTATTCACACTTACGCGCATACTAACATGCCATGCAAGAGCAAAAGGGCAGACATCATTGACACGTTGGAGTGCACTCATTTTGGCAAGCATACACCTTTAATTGTAAGCACAATCAGCCAAAGTTCGAGTTGTCCCTATAACAAGTCCCTCTTCTGTTACCAATCTTTCACATTGCAGATCGCTAGTTCCAAAATGATTGAAGTGATTCTCCCAAACCAAGGAAAAAATGTACTCCTCCTTATGGGCGAACCAAAAGTAATTCTTCTGAAAGAAACTACTGGACAACAAGGTAGTGGAAAAGAAGCATTCTTCTCTTTGAGGAACAATCTGATCTCACCATCACCATTGTAAGTATGATATCTATGATAGCTGACATGTTTGATGGTGTAAATAGATCATTGTAGAGACCGATGTTGAGAATGGGGAGTTACGCACGATCATGCCAACTACGTGAGCCCCATCAAACAAATGTCTTGCACAAACAATCACAGCTGTAGAGTGTGATAGTGCGAGACGCACAATAGTGGAAATGTTTTAGGCATGAAAGTTTTATCTACCCCAGTGAACTTTGGTTTTGATATTGAATTTTTTTTATGGTTGAATTTTGAAAAGATGACCAGAGTATCGCCAATACAATTCCCATTTGTGTTGGTCGTATTTAAGGTGTCACCTACATTGTTTGGTGGAAACAATGCATAGGTTCCATTACATTACTTTCTTGTTTCCTTTGTGAAGTTTGGAGTCTCATTCCTTCACTAGATGTAATTTGACAAAGCTAACACAAGCAATGTGGTTGTGCACACAAGCGGAAAAAAAACTCAATAGGCGTGCGGATGGTGAGAGATGCCCTAATGTTCTTGGATTTCAACAAATATAGAGTTGTGATGTATAAAATCTATGAATAAGATGAGATTTTTGAGGTTTGAATGAATTCAGTGATCATCTATGGTCGAATCTGTGTGAGATGGTAACTTGGTTTCAACATTTACTATGTGAAAATCACCATCAAAGTAACAGATCTTGTCGCCTTTAAAATTACATTTGATTTTACTTATTTATGTGACATAGTGAACTCATTGAACAAAACATTGTATCCCATTCAATCCAAAAGAACAAATAGCATTGAAACCCAAGAGCAGCAGGGTACAAGAGTAAAGAGAAACTAAGCTTGCAATACACAAGAACATTGTAGAACATGTTAAGTCAAACTACGTAGTCATCCTTGGCTATGGCGTCATCATGGAAAAGAAGTTGACTTGCAAATGGTGGAGCAACCCTCTAGAAATCAGGCTCAAACACCCTGAGGAAAGTTACAACAATCCCATGTGTTCTTGACCATGGGCTCAGAGTCACAAACGTACACCCATGCATAATACAAACATCCACAAATGCCTTCTCCTGTAATCCCCATCCCAAGATGCATGCTCCTTCCCTCCCTTGACCGTTAAGTGCCCCACTCCGAAAAGAGCTCTTGAGCTTGTTCTTTAGTGGATGGACAATGCATGCGTGATCAGGGAGCACATGTGATAAGGATGTAAACCGTGTGCATGTACAAGAAATTGTCCGAAAGCCACTCCTGGAATGAGCTCCAGTACTACGGATGCTGTATGTTTAGCACCAGAAGGACGTGTGTATGAAACATTGAAGGCATCAAGAAACAACCAAAATACGTCCTTCGTTGTCGCCATATACATTGTGGGGTCCTTTGTTTGTCCAAATGGCATAACGATAATGTCATAATTCCCCATGAAAGTGTATACTTCCTTCCTTTTTGTGTCCTTATCACGTACGCGGATTGGGTGATAAAAGATGTGCAATTTAATCTTCCTAAGATTTCAAGCTCTATAACATTGGTAAATGTATATTTGGCATGAGGAAGAGGATAGGGATCCTTGCGGCTATGTCATGAAGTGCCCAGTATTCCATGTATACCTGCATCTTGCCAATCTCCCTTCTCTGTAGTACTTATTGTAGTGATGTATCGCGAAGTTGATGGATAGAAGAATCCTCTATCCACCATGTTGCTCTGTTTTTGCTTTGGCTCTATCGGCTTGTGATCTCTCATCTCCTTCATTCCCTTGACTACTTTACAGTTGCCTAGTCTCTTTAATGTGATGATCATCAATTCATCGAGGGTGTTTCTAGGGAGAAAAAGGACCCATGAAAACTCTACACATGCAGGGAGAGGGAGGCCCAAGGGTGTTGAAACAAGCTCTGTTGAGGCTCCTCTCGATGTTGCCAATGGGGCTTATGGATCTTCTATCACAACATTTCTATTGGTGCCAAGTTTCATGTTGATGAAGCACGTTTGGCCTCTCCAGTATGCGTCGCATCTGGCCACTTCCGATGATATCAAATCATTTTCATTTGAACTTGAATTCATCATTGAAATAGTCATTGTGTTATGGGACACTCAATCAATGGCAAATGTCCTTTGGCGCATTTCTTTACGGCGTGGACCGAATTTCTGGTGTAGTCAAAGTGTGGATTGCGGCGGTGCATAAACCCTGGCCAGGAGATAGTTTGATAGTAACTCATTCTGCAACTCATCTAGATAAGTACATCATGTAGCTTATCACAAGTAATTCTGGTTCAAAATGCAAAACCCATAGCTGAACAAAACAATGCTCAAAAGACATCTCATGAGAACCTTTAACAAGCAATGTTGGCTATTTTTGTACCTACTAATTTCATGAAGTAGTTGATCTATCGATTTTACCACCAGTAGTATCGCCCTTGGGTCATCCTCTTATCCCTCTGTCAAAACATATAATCTCATGTACCCTTGTCTCTGACATTGTTAGCCTTTTCGGATGGGTCATTTGCTGGTGTAGAGTTGTTCGTGTAAATAAGAGCTTTGCTTTCCACTCATACCCTCTAATATTTGTGACTCCTTTTAATGTTTACGACGCTCAATGTTGAGGATGTTGGCGATATCTAACTAAATGGTGTTTGTATCTTTCTTTGCAAATGAAGCATAGCCACTTATCTTTTGCATGGACATCAAATTGGTTTAGATTGTGTATCTCCTATCGTCAGTTCCTTCCACCACAAGCATGAGAGTCGTAAGCGTCAACGGCTAGTCAACCGCCATCAAAATCCTGAATCGTAGTATTTGCCTTGAAGCTTATTGATACATAAAATTGTTACAATTACTTGTAGAAGGTCACGCTGAATGGTGAGTATTGGGATTTCTTGACTGATGTCCCGTTTAAGGTCGCTTCGTAGTGGAAACAGAATATGGCTACGGAATATTTGATAAGTAATTATTAGATGATCAATATGCATGAATTGTGTCACACTGAATTGGTGATTTAGTTACGAGAGTGTATGTTATGTATGGACTCCTCAAACAACGTTTTTATAATGTGTGGGATAGGCACGAGCAAAGTCCTCTAACCCACAGGCGGGGTCAAAGACTCCTGCCACGTCGAATTGATACAGTTAAGAGGTGGTTTGCTAGTGGTGAACAATGTGATAACTGCAATGTGAGTCGTTTCCAGGGCTCTAGTGTTCCCTTTCTACCATTAGATTTCCATTAGGTTGGAACAAAAATCTAAAGTCGCGCCATCCCAAAGCAAGGTCGCGAATGTTGACCAAAGCAATCGTGAATTACACACCTAGATTTCAATGGCATGTTTGAACAATTGGTACTTTGGATTTTGCAAGATCAAACACGCCAGTAGTAAACGGCTAAATATTGGCATCACACAAGAGCTAGGGTTTGCTCTAGGTGATAGCTAGAGCAAAACAAGCGCAAGTTGTACGCTTTTAAACTTTGAAGTATCATGCATGGTTAGTCGCAAGTGTACAAAAAAGTGTACGCCCGTGTTCATTCTTGAGACATAGGACAGGGACATAACATTGACAAGCAATTTCAACAAAAAGGTCATGCTTACACTACGTAATGTGTTCATTTTCAAGATTGGACTCATCTCGTTACATTCTCGTGGCTAAGTCTTGGGCAAAAAGATGTGGTTTGCTTGAATTGTATGATTGTTTTTTCCAGAGAATGCTTCTGTTTGGTTCTAAACAAGGGAGAATCAAACATTGAGAAGTTGCGGTCATGACCAGGGAAAAAAAGAGCCGGTCGTTTCACAAGGAATGCGCGTAAGGTTACATAGTAGCCGAGAGAAAGAATCCAAAATTTCGATCGCTTGGGACAGCCTGGTTAAGTGTTGCCATTGTGGGCCACGTAAGGAAGGACTTCTACGAGGTTGGCCAATTATGGAGGTTTACAATGGCATTCCGTGGCAGTGTTGACCAACCATAAAAGCTTGATGTGCAATAATTGAGGGATTGAAATGAATTTAGGGTTTAGGGCACAACACCGTGTATTTTCGGTGTTTGAGATTACAAAAAAAAAATCGCCTAGAATGACCACAAAAACATACCAATGTCCTTAGTATATGTAACTGGGGTCGGTTATTTGGCTGGTCTAGCAAAGATACCTACCCTTGGGATTGGACCCAAACCTTAGCTCCTGTTGTTTCGCGACTGGTGTGGCTTGGCGTATTATCTTATGTTAAATTTGCTATATAAGAGACGCTAGATCTCCAGTCTGGTTGTCTCGTTCTTACATCCGCCAGAATCTTGACTGTCATTGGTGGGACTGTGAGAGAAATGACCGATCCGACAATCACCACTTTCTTGCATCACTGCTTGACAAAGAAACGCTTGTAAGGACTTACTATGTACGGGGGTGTGACCATGTACCTGTTGTGATGTTGTCAGTCATACACAATTGTACAGTTGGTTGTGACCACTCGGCCGTGTCCATGCTCGTGCAGATCCTTGAGGCGGACCCAGCTGGAGACAGAGTTCCCTGAGGTGATGCTCCACCCGCTGGAGGCAGCCTGGCAGCCTACCCAGTGTACCAGAGGGCTCCCACAGCCCACGGACTACGTTTGGAGGTCTTCAGGATTTTCTCGGTGGACAGTCCTGCCAGGCTGATTTACATGTTTGTTTTCTTACACTCTCCGGCTGTTCCCGGACGTAGGCGTGTGACCAGTCGTTGTGTCTGTCTTTT
>SZWC01011105.1:8075-29243 GCA_023375785.1 Penium margaritaceum | reverse complement strand
GCAAATCGCGATTTGGACACATGAGGACATGACACGGCCGGTTCACTTCGAATTTAAGTGGGAGTGAACTGCTTGAGGGCACTTCTGTAATGGTACAAAACTCGGTCCCGGTTGGTCGAAAAATTAAAACAAAAAACACCTTCGCAAAAATACTTCCGAATAATTGCGGTAGTACGGTATGCAATTGTTTTTGTAGGTAGTGACAGGCTGCTAGTGTAGCAAGTGAGGCCAAGCATGAGAGCGTGAGTGCACACACTTCGCCATGGAGTGGGGCAAGCTTGTCACTTAAAAGAAACGGGTGAAGCAAAGAAGAAGCAGGAGTCAGAATACGGTTGAGATGACAGCTGTTGGTCGACCCTGCCACCCACACACGTGAGAGAATCGACGTGGAACCCGGCCGTCACCCCAAATGTTGGTGTATGGCTTCCACCAGTCACGCGCAACGGCCAGGAGAGCAGCGGTACAGGAGAGCGCAACGACATGATCCCCGATGCAAACCCCGAAGGCACCGGCGCGTTGGCAGGTGGTGGACCACCCACTCGGAGGTGACCGACGACTGTCCCAGCTGAGAAGATGCAATGAAGCTTCCTAGCAACACTCCCGTTGACCAAGCGTCTGTGCCTGATCAGACGGTGACGACAGTCACAGGTCGTGCACGCAACGGCAAGAGTTTGGCTAGGGGACACAAGGCAAAGTGTCTGAATGCTTCAATAGCATTTGCAGAGAGAAATGACAAATGACAGGTCCATGGCATAAATACCTGCCGCGGCGCATGGCGGGTGCCGCACGCGGCAGTGCAAGATCTGTCCTAACACCGGCCCAAAACCACTGTTTTGGCCGTAACTCTGCGCACACATGTCAAAACGCTACGCCGTTTGAACCTAGACGTGCAAAATCACAAGCCGGACGCTACGACTGGTCACATGCATGCATCCGGCATCGAACGGTGGACGCACAATGCAAAACATGCAAATCGGGCCCACGGCCAGTCCACCGATAAAGTCCCGCGTGCTGCAGAAAAACTGCAGGAAGTCCCGGGTAGCGTCCAGAGCTCTGGAACGGTCGTCGGTCAGCTCCAAGCTGGTAGTCCGCCACCAGATGACGCACCGGTACCACCTGGGTCCGCATCAGGGATCTGCACGAGTATGGACACGGCCGGGTGGTCACAGTAACTTGTACAGGTCGACAGGAACGTCACAAATGACAACACTCCACCATGACCCGATGGTACGCATGTCCATACACGTGCAACACTGAAATGAGTACAACAACGCGTGCAACGAGGGAACGAATGGCCACCACAACACCCCACACTCAACCACTCTCAGGCCAAGGGCGAAGTTCGACAGAACGAATGGCCACCAGGAACTTTCCGCGTGCTAGTGCCTTCGTCAAGAAGTCAGCACGCTGCATGTCAGTGCCAACCCAAATGACAGAGATCACGTCTCGCTCCACCAGGTCACGCACAAAGTGATGCTCTACTGCAATGTGCTTCGTGTGAGCATGGAAGACACCAGAGTTCTCCGCAATGGCAAGAGCACTCTGGTTGTCGCAAAGAAGCACAATGGCGGGTACTGACTGACCCAGCTCAAGGATCAGGCGCTGCAGGCATACCGCCTCAGCAACCCCTGCACCCAGAGCGACATACTCTACCTCTGATGAGCTACGTGCAATGCAGCCCTGCTTCCCGCTATGCCAGGACACAGCGGTACCACCGAGCAGGAACACGTAACCGGTGCGACTGCGTCCGTATGGGCTCCAGGCCCAGTCGCTATCAGTGTAGCCGTCAAGGACCACCGAACAGTGCCGGCGAAAGCAGAGTCCGAGGTACGGTGTGGAGACCACATACCGCACCACTCGCACATCCGCATGAAGGGCTCTAGCACGTGGAGCCTGCGAAAACTGGGCAAGGAGGTTGACAGCGAATGCGATGTCCGGACGTGTGGTAGTGGCCAGGTACATCAGAGATCCGATGAGACGGAGGTACAAGGTCACATCCACTGTCTCCCCCAGCTGTGTGGGATCGTCCACCTTCAGGGCATCCTGCCCGTCGGGTGTGAGAGGTGTGGAAGCCGTGGGCACAGCGCCGAGGAGGTCGTTGAAGCGCTCCCCCACAACACGTGCGTATCGGGCCTGGTGCAGTAGCAGAGTACGACGTCTGCGGTCTCGTNAGCCTGCGAAAACTGGGCAAGGAGGTTGACGGCGAATGCGATGTCCGGACGTGTGGTAGTGGCCAGGTACATCAGAGATCCGATGAGACGGAGGTACAAGGTCACATCCACTGTCTCCCCCAGCTGTGTGGGATCGTCCACCTTCAGGGCATCCTGCCCGTCGGGTGTGAGAGGTGTGGAAGCCGTGGGCACAGCGCCGAGGAGGTCGTTGAAGCGCTCCCCCACAACACGTGCGTATCGGGCCTGGTGTAGTAGCAGAGTAGCACGTCTGCGGTCTCGTACTATCTCCATGCCAAGAAACACCGCTGCAAGACCAAGGTCCTTCATCCTGTAGGCAGTCTGGAGGACGGCCTTGGCCTCCTTCACGGCCTCCAGTGAAGGAGACGCAATCAAAAGGTCGTCGACATAGACCACGATGGCGGTGAACCGCTCAGGCGTCCGACGGATGAAGAGAGAGGGATCTGCCTCGCTCTGTACATATCCTGCACGAGTCAGGGTGCCAGTGATCTCTTGGCTCCAATACCGAGGAGACTGCTTGAGGCCGGACAAGGACTTGCGCAAGCGCCACACCTTGTCGCCGTCCTCAAAGTCGGGTGGTTGAGCTCAGTAGATCTCCTCATCCAGAGAGCCATGGAGGAAGGCATTGTTCACATCCATCTGGTGTAGTTCCCAGTCATGCTGAGCCACTACACCAAACAGAGCTTGAGCTGAGGTCATACGGCCGACAGGGGCGAAGGTGTCAGCGGAATCGATGCCCTCAATCGGAGAGTACCCCTTGACGACCAAGCAAGCATTGTGGCGTTCCAGGGAGCCATCTGGCTTCACTTTCTTGCGAAAGACCCACTTGACCTGAATAGCCTTCCTCCCAGGTGGAAGGTCGACTAGCTCGTAAACTCGGTGCTCTCAAATGGCGCGAAGCTCATCCTCGCAGGTAGCACGCCAAGCGTCAGCATCCTGTGATGAGAGAGCTTCCCTCAGTGTGCCCGGGTCAGGTGCCAAAGAGGGAGAGCTCTGCGTGGCAAGAGTGCATTCCTAAGTGCTAGGTCTGACGACCACAAGATCGGCTGCTGCATCACAAGCGATGTGGAACTCGCGAGTGACGAGATCGTGCCCTACGGGACACGCTGGGTGTACCTCTGTGTGCTCAGTGCGGACACTCAGGCCTAAGGCCTTTGTGCCGGGGTCACCACTCGCGACGCCGCAAGTGGAGCGCCTAGGTGCAGGGCCAGACGCTCGCTGAGCTCCGGAGTCCAATGGTCGAAGACGACCGCCAGGCTCACGGGAGTAACCTGGGCTCGAGGGGCACACCTCAGGCTCATGAACGGGCACAATCACAGCCGGGGAGAGCTGAGGCAAGGGAGCTGGTGATGTCGGGTGAGGAGATGCGTGCGTGGGAGACACGGGACTCGGTGTGACAATAGGGGTAGGTGAGGCAGGGCCATACACAGAGGCAGGAGTACTGGCAGACACAAGAGTATGCACAGGTGTAGGATCATGGGTACCTGAGGGAGGCGAGGTAACCGAGGTAGAAGCCGGTGGTGCTAGAGAGGTCTCTGGACCGACAGCGATGATCGATGGGTCATTAAGAGCCAGAGACCGTGAAGTGGAGGGAGCTCGAACGGACACATCAGCCTGGCGAGGGGTGCTCGCAGGCGAAGATGGTATCTCCCCCATCCAGCGAGAAACCTCACACGTAGGGATGTGCATGACAGATATCGACGTAATCGACATAAGATCACGGTAAGTGAGGGACTCAAAGAAGAGCGCGTCGCGTGACTCAACAATGCGACGACGGGTAGGGCGCCAAAAGCGTCAGGCCTTCGATCGTAGGGAGATGCCTACAAAGGCACACAAGCGACCCCGCGGTGAGACCTTGGACCCCTGATTGTCCTCGGTGTACCACACGGAAGCCAAGGACCCCTAGACGTGAGCGAGACGAAGGTCAGCACGGTGGCCGAACCAGAACTCATACGGTGTGACATGGTCCGGAAGGGGACCGTGCGGGAGGCAGTTCCAGACCCAAGTCATGTAGGCAAAGCCCTCAAAAGCAAAGGACTCTGGGAGATCACACTCAGACCGCATAGCGCGAACCGCGTCCTCCATGGTGCGGTTCCAAAGCTCATCGTATGTAGGCAAATCTCTCAAAAGCAAAGGGCTCTGGGAGACCGCACTGGGACAACGTTGTGAGTGTCAGTAGAAGTCACAATCCCTGAGTCTGCGGTATGCTCCACAGAGAGACCCATCAGTGTGCAGGCACGCACAGAAAGCATGCTGAGCTCAAGATCAGGCACAAACAACACGTCAGAAAGGTACAAGGGGCCAGAAGGACCGTCGAAACGTACAACCCCAACACCATGGACTGGCAAGGACTGACCACAGCCTGTACGGACGGAACGGACAGACATTACAGGACCGAGAACAACAAAATCACTACGACAACACGTCATGTGATGAGTGGCACCAGAATCGATGATCCAAGTACCACCGGAGTCATGACTGGTGGACGTTACTGTACAACGGGCAGTGGAACACTCGGTATCAGAGGGACGCTGAGCCGTCAGTGGGGAGGAACGACGCAGGGCACAAAGATGAGACTCATGAACTCAATCAGTGCAGTCAGGCCCATCATAATCACATGTTGACTGTGCTCCCCCACACTTGTCGTCACAAGCCACAGGAACACACGGATAGAGAGTCTGGGGACCACCCGACGATGAAAACACACTCGTACCTATCTGAAAGCGGAGCGCTAGAAGGTGTCAGAGCTCAGCAATGGTGCGGTCGCGTGGGTCCGGATCACTACTACTTGCCGGTGAGGAAGCGAGAACAGCTACAGTCGTGGCCGCCACGCGTCCGGAGGATGGCGAGGATGACGTGTTGGACGTGGAACGGAGGACGTGTGCAGCATGGAGCCCACGAGTAATCCGCGTCCAGTCGAGCGGCTGCTGGCACTCGGTGTAGCGATGGGCGCCGCCACGATTGTAACAGTGAACAGAACGTCCATTGCTACCACTGGATGACGACTGATGTTGCGACTGCTGCTGACCTGATCCATGCTTCCCCTTCTTCTTTTTCCCCTTAGTTGTTGCTCCAACACCCTATGTCTGAGTGGGTGTGGGCGGGGCCGAAGAGTAGGAGGAAGATGAGGACGTGATGGAGGATGAAGAAGGAGGCTGCAGGAGGGAAGATGGTGGTGATGCGATGACTGCTGTAGCAAGAGAAGTCTCCTGATGGGCCATGGCTGCCTCACGGGCTGAAGTCACCTGGAGGAAGAGCTGATGCACCCAGGGGAGAAGCTGTAGAGTGGCTGAAAAGGGCTCGAGGACAGCGTCGTTGTACTGTGTGAAGATGTCAGTGTACTCAAGGCGAACTCCGAGCATCATCATACGGAGCACCCACACCTGTGTGCCTCCTGAGGTCCCAAGGCGCGTGTAGATGTGCATGGCGCGTTGCCAGTAATCGGCTGCAGGCTCTACAGGCCCCTCACAGAGAGAGTGGAAGGTACGAATGTGTGCTGCACTAGTGGCGTGCGTCTCTACGGCCAGCAGGGATAAAGCCAGATCCCAACCTCCGCGTGGATCGGCGCCGGTGCCTCTGTCGGCCTCGCCAAGGAAAGGGCGAAATCTACGACGGTCTCGCGTGGCATGGCATAGAGGAGTCCGCGCATCGCCCTGGCTGCTGTCAGTGCCTGTGCTGGGTCTATAGGCTGATACGGGCTATGGCAGTAGAGCCACAGTCCCTATGAAGTAGCCCAAACCTGAAAGAGGATCTCCCAGTAGTCGAAGTCGTCCTCACTGATGTACCGTGGAGGTGGTATCTCAAAGTCCTTGGGTTGCCGCTCTGTGGGGAGAGCAACCGTAGGCCAAGGAGGACGAGGGACAAGGAAGACTCCTGGAAGGGGATAGTCACCGGGATAGTTGGGTGACGATCGTATCAGAGGAAAACAAGGAGATCTGGTGGGAGGGATTTTCTGCCTGGACCATGTTAAAAACCAAAAAACAAAAAAATCTGGTGCCCGTCTACAGCTGACGGAGGTGCGCCTGAAGAAATCGAATCTCATGATCCGAGTCGCCTGTCATGCGTGGCATGAATGGATCATCATCCAGGAGGTCAGGAGGTGGTGGGTCAGGTCTAGCTCCTGTCATGGATGTCTGAGCCGACTACTGTGTAGAGACCGCGATGCCGGCAGCTCCCTCGGAAACTTGCCGTGGGACCGTGGACTGGGCACGCAGAAGCTCAGCCAGCGTGCGGATGGCATCAGTCTGCTCCCGCTGTAGGCGACGCATCTCATCATGCTGGCTCCGCAGGTCCTCAATGGCCTACGAGCGTGGGCTCAGGACCCCAGAAGAAGAGGAGGGATCACCTGTCCCCTTCCCCTTGTTGTCAGACGAGTTCATGTCGCCTCTCAGTATGGGTTGACAGGTCAGGTTTGTCGAATTGCAAAAGCGTCAGCGTTTCTTGAGGAGTTGAGACGCTGGCAGTTTTTGACTGTCCGGCCAAAAAAATGGCGAAGCATGGTGCTGATGTCAGTAGGTGGTTGCTGATGTCAGCACGACTTGATGACGTCAGCAAGAAAACTGCTGACATCAGCTTGTCTCCCCCTCATTTATTTATTTATTTATTTTTTCTCTCGCAGTTCTGTGCGAGCGTGCAGCCACTCCGCGGCGGTTACGCGAAAGTTGCGCGGAAGCTGCGCGGAAGCTGCGCAGCAGCTTCCGCTCAGCTGCTGCTGCAGCTGTGCTGTTAGTTGCAGTAGCAGTTGCGTGGCTGCGTGTGCAGCAGTGGCGGCAATGGTTGCACAATGCCGTTAGCGCTGCTGCACGTTGCGGCTGCTGCTCGCTGCCGTCGCCGCGTGCTGCTACTGCTGCCGGTGATGTGCTGCTGTTGCTGCAGCTGCTGCCGCTCTGTTGCTACCATCGCGGCTTCCGCTGCTGCTGTTGCGCTGCTGTTGCCGCTGCTGCTGCTGCTCTGCTGCTGCCGCCGCTGCTGCGCTGCGCTGGTGTTGCCTCGGCCGCCGCTGCGGTTGTGGACGGCGGCTGTGCTCGCTACAGCTGCCACGCGCTGCTGTAGCTGTTGCTACGACATTGCTGCTGTTGTTGCTGCTGCCGCTGCTGCTTTGCTGCTATGCTGCTGCTGGCACGGTGGCAACGCCGCTGCTACGGTCTCACGTGATGGGTGTGCCCTGCGTTGACAGCTACCGGCTGTCTTCGATATGCCCCAGTGGATCTGCTGCAGCGGTGGCTCTCACTGCTGTTGCTCTGCTGCGTCCCTGCTTTGCAGCTCAGTGAGAATTATATCACTGCTCTGATACCATGAGAAGATGCAAGGAAGCTTCCTAGCAACACTCCCGTTGACCATGCGTCAGTGCCTGATCAGACGGTGACGACAGTCACAAGTCGTGCATGCAACGGCAAGAGTTTGGCTAGGGGACACAAGGCAAAGTGTCCAAATGCTTCAATAGCAGTTGCAGAGAGAAATGATAAATGACAGATCCATGGCTTAAATACCTGCCGAGGCGCACAGTGCGTGTCGCACGCGGCGGTCCAAGAGCTGTCCTGAAACCGGCCCAAAACCACCGTTTTGGCTGCAATTCTGCGAACACATGTCAGAATGCTATGTCGTCTAAACCTAGACGTACAGGATCACAAGACGGATGCTACGACTGGTCACATGCATTCATCCATCATCAGACGATGAATACGCAATACAAAAACATGCAAATCGGGATAATGGCCAGTCTGCCGAAAAGACTCCTGCAAGCTGTAGAAAAAACAGCAGGGAGTCCCGGCAGTGTCCGGGGCTCCGGAGCAATAGTCTACCAGCTCCAAGCTGGTAGTCCGCCGCCAGTCGTTGCACCGGTGTCACCAGGGCCCGCCTTAGGGATCTGCATGAGTATGGACACGGCCGAGTGGTCACAGTAGAATGTACAAGAACGTCACAAATCACAAGAGACCTGTCATTTGTTAACTCTCCCTGCAATAATATTCAATGATGTGCTTCCTGACACTGTGTACATGTCCCTACCCAGACCCTTGCAATTTTTTGCATGACTTGTGACTGTCATCACACACTGACTGAGCGTTGAGGCTTAGTTTAGTGGCAATCGGTTAGGAAGGTTCTAGGAATTCTTTCATGGTACCCAAGCGAACGAGCCACAGCTCGTTGTGCTGTGTAGCAGAGACGCAGCAGCAGTAGTAGCAGCAGCAGTCAGTGGCAGTAGCGGCAACCACCCATAGCTGCAGCAGCAGCAGGTCCTGGAGGGACCCACCACAACTACGTTGCAGCGGAGCGGTGGAGGTAGCGGAAACAACGGCGGCAGCTGCAAGCAACAGCGGCCGTAGCAAAAATAAGCCGCGTGAAGCACCTCCAGCAATAGCGGCTACGTGCAATAGCCACTACACCAGCAGCACCGGGTGGCAGCAACAATCGTCTCTGGCTACCAGTGTATATACAAAAAAGGGAGGAGAAGCATCTCGTTGGAGAAGCCGTAGCTTGCGGCAGTGGCTGTCAGCAGTGGCAGCATGTAGCAGCGGTAGCAGCTTGCAACAGCGGCGGCATCAGCAGCCACGAGGTGCAACAGTAGCGCAACAGTTGCAGTACCAACCGTAGCAGCAATAGCTTGGAGCGGTCGCAGCAGCAGCCGTAGCAGTGGCAGCTGAGAGCAGTAGCGGCGGTTGACTGCCGTAGCTGTAGCCGCAACAGTAGTGACGACAGCACGCACTTGTAGCAGCAGCGGTGACGCGCAGCAGCAGCAGCAGCGGATATCAGCTACAGCGGTAACTGTAGCAGGCGGCATCAGCAAATAGGAGCAGTAGCAGCGAGCGGTAGCAGCAGTAGGCAGCTGGGAAGAGCAGCAACAAAGCGAGAGTGAGTAGCAGGCGCAGCGGTAGCGACAAGCAGGGACAACAGCAACGGAAAGTAGGTGCAGCAGCAGCGGCAGCAAGCAATAGGCGCAACGGCAGCAACTGTAGCAGCGGCGTCAGCGGCGAGCAAGTGTAGCGTGCCGCCGCAACTGTACACGCGTAGAGCAGCAGCAGCAGCATACACAGCAGAGGCAACTGTAGCGGCTGCAGCTACCGCTGCTACTCGCTTGCAACATGAAGCTGCCCCGCAGCTTTACACCACAAGCAAGCTCACCCACGGGGCGAGCTCGCCGAGCGGGCTCGCTTGATGAGCTCGCCGAGCGAGCTCGCTTAATGAGCTCGCTCGAAGCAAGGGTCGAGCCAGACCAAAAAAAAGGAGGAGGAGAGGATAGAGGGGGGGGGGCTCGAGTGGGGCACCCAAGAAAATCTCGAAGGGGGCATCCAAGGAGGTGGCACCATCACACACACAAAAGAAAGGAGGAAGAGGACAAAGGGGTCCTCAAGTAGGGCATTCAAGTAAGGCCCGAGAAGGGGTACCCCATTCGCGTCGAGGGATCGGTGAACGAAAAAAAAGAAAAGGGGGTGAGTTTTGCCTTTTTTTGTTTTAATATTTTACCTTTTAGTGTGGCTTGAAGCCACTACTGTTGGCTGACAACGACAACCGCTGTAGCAACAACCGCCGCGAGAGTCATAGCAGCAGCAGCAATAGCAGCGAAGGTGGCTTGAGGCCACAGCCGTCTATTGACGATGGCACACGGCAGCATCAGCGGCACCAAAGGCGACTTGAGGTCGCACATTGTGATTGTTGCGCCATCACCACTGGGTGCAACATTGTAGCAACATACTACAGCTAAGGTTTTCATCGTGACTGACGACATCGCAGCCTGTTCGAGAGACGTTGTTGAATTCGTATCCCTTCATGTGGTACTTTGCGCCACCGGGGTCGAGTGTCCGAGACTATCACCTACGCTCAGCTCTCGAAATGAGCTGTGCAGTGTGGACGTGGGTATTGCGAGCGTCGAGGTCTGCGCCTGAGCCTCAGCCGTGGCAGCTGCTACAGGCATAGTGGTCAATGCAGCCGTGGCACGCGTCCCATTTGCCTTCAGGGTTTTTGTGCTACAACTGTCGAGATAGGCAGCATGGTTGGTGCCAGTGCCGATTGCGCCCTCTTGGGTGGCATCCCCCTTGGGTATGATCCTCCCCACCTCCTCCTTCAGTGGATACGTCACCGAGTGATGCCACATCGCTTCTACATGGTGATATGGCCGCCCTACACATGGAGGTCCGGAACCTCAAGCGCATGGTCCAGCAGCTCTTTGATCACGTGACTTCCAAGCAAGCTGCCACCCTGCCGCGGGTATCACCTCCCACTTCATCTTCATCTTCCTCCCGATCCTGCATCCCTTCCTCTGAGGATGCTACTATGTCAGATCTCTCATCTACATTTGTCTTCCTCCACTTCGTCTTCGAGGTTGTCGGCATCATACCGACAGACAGACCCTCAGCCACTAGCCGTACTACTCATTCTTGCACTCGTCGTGCTCGGCGCCAAGCTGCTCGTCTTGCACGTCGCTTGCAGGCAGCACCATCAGATGCGCCTGTGGGAGGAGTCACAGGTGACGAGACCCCCTCGTCTCCTGTCCACGGGTTGGTCTGCCGAGTCCCCACAGCTTCTGCCGAGGTATCAGTCGTGGAGGGCATGGTTTGTCGGCTAACAACCTCGGTGGCGCTCGGCATCAGTGAGGCGACTACTGTACAGCACAGGATGGTTGAGGCAGATGACGCCACACAACAGACTCAGCCAGTGGAGAGTTTGACGGGGGGAGACGTTCACCCTGATGGAGACTCTTTGTTAGAGGAGGATTGGTCCGATGCTGAGTAAGAGTTGGGGATGGAGATGGTGATCTTTGATACGTTGGCGGATGATGTGACGACGGAAGATGCAGAGTGGGTACCGCTGCCATGGTGCCAAGAGCAGCAACAGGAGGAGCAGGTGATAGAGATGATGATGCTCAGGTTCAGACAGATAGTGCTGGGCAGTAGGAGCTGGTGATGGTCCGCCAGGACGAGGCAGATTTCCTTTATGAGGATCATTCGTCCGTCCTAGAGTGGTCGGACGCAGAGCCGGAAGCAGACGTAGAGGCCCAGTGCACTTCCGTTCTTTTAATAGCCGCGGCACGAGCAAAAGATGGCCCCTCGGTGAGAGCAGGTTCCCGCGTGTGCAACGTGGAGGATGTAGAGTGAGCTGTGGACCTCCAGCTAATCGCTGCTCTGACCGGTGTCGCTGACGCCCAAGCGGTCTCACCTGACGACACATCTACTCTCATCTGAGCTGCAGTTCTTGTACTCGAGTGCCTATTCTCTGCGGTTGACGAGTAGGAGGCAGTCGTGACGAGAGCGGAGGCACACGTGTAGAGTCTCATGGCCAAGCTCCGGGAACCCAAGACAACTGGTGCAAGCCCAAGAAAACTGGAGCAAGGCAAAACAACTGGAGAAAGCTCACGACAACTAGAGCAAGCCCAAGACAACAAGAGCAAACCTGAAACAACTGGAGCAAGGCCAAGACAACTGGAGGAGGCCCAAGACAAATGGAGCAAGGCCAAGACAACTGGAGCAAGCCCAGTACAACAGCAACAAGCCAAAGACAAGTGGAGAAAGGCTAAGACAATTGGAGCAAGCGCGAGACAATTGGAGCAAGCCCAAGACAACTTGAGCAAGCCCAAGATAACTAAAGCAAGCCAAAGGCAACTTGAGCAACCCCAAGACAACTGGAGTAAGCCCAAGACAACAGGAGCAAGTCCAACACAACTTTAGCCAGGCCAAGAGAGCTAGAGTAAGCCAAGGACAACTGAAGCAAGCTCAAGACAACAAAAAGCCCAAGACATCTGGAGCAAGGCCAAGACTTCTGGAGTCCCAAGGTGACTGGATCAACACCAAGACAGATGGAGCAAGCCCAAGGCAACTGGAGAAAGCCCAGGGCAACTAGAGCGAGGCCAAGACAACTGGAGCAAGCCCAAGACAACAGGAGCAAGCTCAAGACAAGTAGAGCAGGCTCAAGACATGTGGAGCAAGGCCAAGACAATTGGAGAAAGGCCGAGACAACTTGAACAAGCCCAAGACAACTGGAGCAAGCCCAAGACATCTGGAGCAAGCCCAAGACAACTCGAACAAGGACAAGATAACTGGAGCAAGGCCAAGACAATAGTAGCAATCCCAAGACATCTAGAGCAAGCCCAAGACAACTGGAGCAAGCCTAAGTCAACTCGAGCAAGCCCAAGACAAGTGGAGGAAGGCTAAGAAAACTGGAGCAACCCCAGGACAAGTGGATCAAGGCCAAGATAGCTGGAGCAAACAAGAGACAACAAGAGCAAGCCCAAGACAATAGGAGCAAACCCAAGACAACTGGAGCACGCCCAAGAAAACTAGAGCAAGGCCAAGATAACTGGAGCAAGCCAAAGACACCTAGAGGAAGGCCAAGAAAACCGGAGCAAGCCAAAGACAACGGGAGCAAGCCCAAGACAAGTTGAGCAAGGCCAAGACAACTAGAGCAAGTCCAAGACAACTCGGGCAAGCGCAAGACAACTGGAGCAAGGCCAGGAAAATTGGAACAAGGCCAAGACAAGTGGAGCAAGCCCAAGAAAACTTGAGAAAAACCAAGACAAGTGGAGGAAGGCCAAGACAACAAGAGCAATCCCAAGACAACTGGAGAAAGCCCACGACAACTAAAGGAAGGCCAAAACAACTCAAGCAAGCCCAAGCCCAAGACAGATGGAGAAAGCACAAGGCAACTGGAGCAATCCCAAGACCACAAGAGAAAGCCTAAGACAACTGGAGCAAACCCAAGACCACTGGAGCATGGCCAAGAGAACTGGAGCAAGCCCAAGATAACAAGAGCATGGCCAAGACAACTGGAGCAAGGCCAAGTCAACTGAAGCAAGCCCAAGACAACTAGAGCAAGGCCAAGACAATTACAGCAAGCTCAAGACAACTGGAGCAAGCCTAAGGCAACTTAAGCAAGGCCAAGAAAACTGGAGGAAGGCCAAGACAATTGAAGAAGGCCCAAGACAACTGGAGCAAGGCCAAAACAACTGGAGCAAGCCGAAGACAACTTGAGCAAGCCCGAGACAACTGGAGCAAGCCTACGACAACTGAAGCAAGCCCAAGACAACTGGAGCAAGGCCAAGAAAACTGGAGCGAGCCCAACACAACAGGAGCAAGATCAAGACAACTAGAGGAAGCCCAAGACAACTGGTGCAAGCCAAAGACAGCTGGACAAAGCTCAAGACATGTGGAGCACGCCCAAGGCAACTAGAGCAAGCCCAAGACAATTGGAGCAAGCCCAAGACAACTGGAGCAAGCCAAAGACAACAAGAGTAAGGCCAAGACAATTGGAGCAAGCACAAGAAAACTGGAGCATGGCCAAGACAACTGGAGTCTCCAAGTCAATTGGAGCAAGCCCACAACATCTGGAGCAAGGCCAAGACTTCTGGAGCAAGCTCAAGACAACTGGCGCAAGACCAAGACAACCACAGCAAGCCCAAGACAACTGGAGCAAGACCAAGAGAACTCGAGCAAACCCAAGACAACTTGAGCAAGCCTAAGACAACTCGAGAAAGGCTGAGGCAATTGGAGCAAGACTAAACAAACTGAAGCAGGCCTAAGACAACTGGAGGAAGGCCAAAACAATTGGAGCAAGCCAAAGACAACTTGAGCAAGGCCAAGACAACTGGATCAAGCCTAAGACAACAGGACCAAGTGAAAGGCAACTGGTGCAACCCGACGACAACTAGAGAAAGGCAAAGACACTTGGAGTTAGCCCAAGAAAACTGGAGGTAGACTAAGACAACTGGAGTAAGCCCGAGACAACTGGAGCAAGCCTAAGGCATGTGGAGCAATCCCAAGGTAACTGGAGCAACCCAAATACAATTGGAGCAAGCCCAAGACAACTCGAGCAAGCCCACGACAACTGGAGCAAGGCCAAGATAACAGCAGAAATCCCAAGACAACTTGAACAATCCCAAGACAACTAGAGCAAGCCCAAGACAAGTGGAGCAAGCCCAAGACAATTGGAGCAAGGCCAAGAAAACTGGAGTAGCCCCAGGACAAGTGAAGCAAGGCCAAGATAACTGGAGCAAGCGCGAGACCAAAAGAGCAAGCCCAAGACAACAGGAGCAAAGCCAAGACAACTTGAGCAAGCCTAAGACAACTAGAGCAAGGCCAAGACAAGTGGAGCAAGCCAAAGACAACTGGAGGAAGGCCAAGACAAGTGGAGCAAACCCAAGACAACTGGTGCAAGCCCAAAGCAACTGGAGCAAGGCCAACACTATTGGAGCAAGCGCAAGACATTTGCAGCAAGCCAAAGACAAATGGAGCAAGGCCAAGACAACAGGAACACGGCCAAGACATTTGGAGGAGGCCTAAGACAACTTGAGCAAAACCAAGACAAATAGAGCAAGACCAAGACAACAGGAGAAAGCCCAAGACAACAGGAGCAAGCCAACGACAACAAAAGGAAGGCCAAGACAACTCGAGCAAACCCAAGACAACTGGAGCAAGCCTAAGACAACTCGAACAAGCCCGAGACAACGGGAGCAAGGCCAAGACAAATGGAGCAAGCTCAAGAAAACTGGAGCAAGAGGAAGACAACTCAAGGAAGGAAAATACAACTGAAGAAAATACAAGACAACGAGAGCAAGCCCAAGACATCTGGAACAAGCTCAGGCTAACTAGAGCAAGCCCAAGACAAGTGGAGCAAGGCCAAGACAACTGGAATAAGCCCAAGACAAATGGAGAACGGCCAAGACAACTGGAGCGTCCCCACGTAAATTGGAGCAAGCCCAAGACAGTTGGAGCACGGCCACGAAAACTGGAGCAAGCTCAAGACAACTGGAGCAAGGCCAATACAACAAGAGCAAGGCCAAGACAACTGAAGTAAGCCCAAGACAACTGGAGCAAGACTAAGACAACTTTGTCAAACCCAATACAACTTGAGCAAGCCTAATGCAAATGGAGCAAGGCCATGAAAATTGGAGCAAGACTAAGAAAACTGAAGCAAGCCAAAGAAAACTGGAACAAGGCCAAGACAATTGGAGCAAGCCTAGGACAACTTGAGCAAGGCCAAGATAACTCGAGCAAGGCCAAGACAACTGGAGCGAGCCAAAGACAACTGGAGCTAGCCCAAGACAATTAGAGCAAAGTGAAGACAACTGGAGCAAGCTTAAGAAAACTAGAGCAAGCCCAAGACAACTGGAGCAAGTCCAAGACGAATCAAGCAAGCCCAAGACATGTGGAGCAAGCCGAAGGCAATTGGAGCAAGCCAAATACAATTGGAGCAAGCCCAAGACAACTGGAGCAAGCCAAAGACAACTGGAGCAAGACCAAGACAACAATAGCAAGCCTAAGACAACAAGAGCAAGCTCAAGATGACTGGAGTGATCCTCAAACAACTGGAGCAACCCCAAGACAACTGGAGCAAGGCCAAGAAAAATGGAGCAGCCCTAGGAAAAGTGTGCTAGCTACTCAGTTAACCACCTCTGGCAGAGAAGCTGTGAAAACAGGAAAGCTCACAAAGGTTTTTACACCTTCTTCCTTAGTTGACATGTGTCATGCACCCCAAACTAAATTAGGCATACACTTCACCTTCAAGAGTATGAACGCCTTAGCAATACATCTCAAGAAGAGCTCAAGTTTTCAATATACACGAGAGAATCAAGCAAGGGTTAATTGATAAGCATGCAAGACAATTCCTTTTATAGCTGTCTGTCAAGTCCTAGAACTCAAAAGCACACTTCTGGGAAGTGGCATGGACTAGCCACATCACCGATAGACTTGCACTGTGGGCTAGACACATAAGCATCCTAGTTTCAAGGTGATAGACCAACCATGTAGCATCCAAGAAGGTACGGATTTTCTTTCTTAGAAGCTTCCATAGCAAACAGGATGTGCATGGGGCCAGGGTCGAACTCATGACCTCTCACTTGGCCAAATCAACAAAATGGCCAAGGTAACCACTCATCCACATGGTTTACTCTTATGTCATATCTCACATGAGACAGAGCATACTTGAGTCACACTACAACAGATCCAGGGGTCATACCTCCACAGGGGACAGAGCATTGTTGATCAATCCTACAACACTGAGCTAGGGGGAAAAAATTCAACAAATCTCTCCCTTGCACCTTGCGTCAGTGAGCATTATCATTTGTCATCACTTGCGTTGTCCATGCTGATAACTTCCCTGCCCGCCTGGTGGAGATCCTCCTCTAGTGGCTTTGTAAGCATGTCTGCCCGGTTCAGCTGTGTACCGACATACTTGAGTTCCACTATCTTCTTATAGACCAAGTCTCAAGCATGGTGGTAACGGATCTTGATTTGCTATGTACGCCTGGAAAGGACGGGGTTCTTGGACATGTTAATCGCGCTCATGTTGTCAATCTTGATGACCGTTGCTGTTGCCTATGGTGCCTTCATCCTTGATAGCAAGCTTTGTAGCCACTGCATCTCTTTACACACTTCAGCCAAGGCAATGTACTCAGCTTCAGCTGTTGAGAGAGAGACAGATTCCTTCTTGCGACTTGCCCAACTGAGTGCACCTCCATTCAGCATACACACAAAGCCGGAGGTAGATTTTCTGTCCTTGATATTCCCTCCCCTATCAGCATCGGTGTAGCACATGAGACAAAGTGACGCGGATCAACCAATGCCTCCAAACTGGAGCCACATGTGCCGCGTCCCCTTAAGGTAGCGCACTTTGTGCTTCACTGCATGCTAGTGAAGTGGACCAGGATTAGCCACAAATCGACTCACCTGTCCAACAGCATGGGCTATATCTAGTTGGGTGGCAACCATGGCATTCATCAGACTTTCCACTGCAGACGGATATGGGATGCCTAACATGTCAGTTTTGTCCGCTTCATTGGATGGGGACATAGAGGTAGAGAGCTTGCACTCTCAGCTCATTGGTGTGCTGGCAGGATTGCAATCTGCCACGTCGTTTTGTTTGAGGATGGAGTCAATGTACTTTGTCTGGTTCAGGCTGATGGTACCCGTTGCTCTGTCATACTTGATGGTGATTCCAAGGCAGAAGTCAAGAGGACCCATGTTCTTCATCTCAAATCTACTACTCAGCTGCCCCTTGAGACCGTCTAGCAGTCGCGTTAAAGAAGAGCATAGAATAAGATCATCAACATACAAGGCGAACAACATGGTCCCTTTGTCGCTCTCATGCACATACTTGCTAGGGTCGCTGTCGCAGTGCATGAAGGACTCCTCAGCCATGAATGTATCCATCTCCTAGTACCAAAGTCTTGGCGCTTGTTTTAGCCCATAGAGCGCCTTCACCAATCTGCACAAATTGCCCTTGGGAGCATCAAACCCCTCTCGAACCTCCATCAACACCTCCTTGTCAAGTTTTCCATAAAGAAAGGCTGTCGTGACATCCATCTGGTGGACCTCCATGTTCTCGGCAGTAGCAATGGCGAGCGTTGACCGGATGGAGGTGAACGTCACAACTAGAGCAAAGGTCTCATGGTACTCTGCGCCAGGCCGCTGAGAGAACCTTTTCTCTACCACTCGTGCCTTGTACTTTTCCATCTTGCCGTCCTGTTTCCTTTTTACATTCAGCACCCACTTGGACCCCACAACGTGAGCCCCAGCAGGTCTGTCCACCAGCACCCAAGTCCCATTCTCCTCGATGGAGCTGAGTTTACTGCACATTGTCAGGCCGCGTGAGTGCCTTTGCAACAGACGTTGGTCCCTCTTGAACCATGAGCAAATTGCTCAAGCCTGTCCATTCATCCCTATGTGTGTCATGATGCTGTCGAGGTACTTTGAGGCGTGAACTACTCCTTGGACCTACTGGCTGTTACTGTTGATGTGGAGGCTAGAGTTCTACTTCATCGTTGATGATGGGAGAGGAATCATCCTCATGGTGAGGAGGATCACATACATTAGAGTCAGAGTCTGATTCCTCTCAGTCATCTTCATCAGCTCCTCTCCCTGTTGTAGCACCTAGCTCATGCCATTGTGCTGGTGCTTCATCTCTCTCCTCGAGAAGAGTGAGCCACTCACCCTGTTTTGGAGTGTTCTCGAGTTTGAGAAGCTCTCCAATACTCACAGACCTTCATGAAAATCCAGATCTTTGCAACGGATAAGCTTCTTTTCTCCTTGGTCCAACAGTGTAAATGCTTTGTGGACGGTGTCATAGCCAATGACAATGCACTTACGTGCTCTTGCATCAAGATTTCCAGGGCCCTTATCGGCCTGGACCTTGGCAAAGCTAGTGCAACCGAACACCTTGAGATGGGAGGCGTCCGGCTTCATGCCTAACCATGCTTCTTGAGGTGCCTTCAGCTGTTATGTTTGCTTCTAGGTAGGTAGCCGTACGTGTTGCTCCAGCCCAGAACCTAGGAGGCAACTTGGAGTCAAAGAGTATGCACCTTGTCATGCCCAGGAGGGTCTGGTTCATCCTCTCTGCTACGCGGTTGCTTTGAGGTGAGTAGGGGGTAGTTTTCTGATGTTCAATGCCCTGCAACTTGAGCCACTTCCTGCTGGGTTTGTACTCTCCCCAATTGTTTGTCTTGAATGACTTCACCTTCTTTCCACTCTGTCGCTCAACCATAGCAACAAAGGCCTGCATATTCTCCTTCACCTAACTTTTCTTTTTGAGAAAGTATACCCGGACTTTGCGGCTGTTGTCGTTGATCCATGTGAGGAAATATCTGCTGCCTCCATTTGATGGTATGCGAAAGGGACCACACACGTCAGTGTGGACAAGGTCAAGGGGTGCAAGAGTACGCGTGCCATTGCGATTGCAGGGTTTCTTTTTCGCCTTGCCTTGAAGGCATGGCTCACACATGATCCCGGCTCCCTCCGCCTCATCACCTAGCTCCATCCCATGCACTAGCTCCTGTTTTCCCATGAGATCCAATGTGCGATGAGCCACATTCCCAAAGCGTCTCTGCCACAGGTTCTTAGAGGATGTGCACATGCTAGAATGAACAACCCTGGTGGCTGCATTTGCTTGCGGTTTTGTTGCCAAATCTTGTGCTGCCAGTGCTTCCGCTGCTCCAACATGTCCTTCCTCATCTGAATCCACATCGCTGCTCTCCTCATCATCACTCTCGACTGAATATCCGATGAAGTTGTCGTTTTGGTCTGCAAGACGTAGAGTCCATCAAACGCAAGGAACCTGTTCGACAACCTTGTTGGCGGAGTAGGAGATGTAGATTTCCTTGGTAGGGCCTATCACTGCTTCCTTCTCTTCAAAGACCACTGTCATGCCATGGTCAGTTATCTTAGAGACGGAGAGCAGGCTGGCTGCGAAAGAGGACAAGTAGACCACCCCCTCTAGCTTGAAGTCGAAATCTCCACCGTCGACGCCCAGTGTGAGCACCTTGTCACCAATCCCCTCAGCCGCCTCAACCTTGCCATTGGTGACTCTGAAGTTCTTGTTGTATGGAGCAAGAGAGGTGAAGTCTCTCTCCTCGCAAGTGGTGTGCTCGTTTGTGCCCAAGTCAAGGCCGTAGGCTCCTAGCCTGAGTATCGCCCTCCCATTGTTGGAGGCACACTCAGCCATCAAGCTTGTGGGATCCTTCCCACCATTTCCCCCTCGCNTTAGAGACGGAGAGCAGGCTGGCTGCGAAAGAGGACAAGTAGACCACCCCCTCTAGCTTGAAGTCGAAATCTCCACCGTCGACGCCCAGTGTGAGCACCTTGTCACCAATCCCCTCAGCCGCCTCAACCTTGCCATTGGTGACTCTGAAGTTCTTGTTGTATGGAGCAAGAGAGGTGAAGTCTCTCTCCTCGCAAGTGGTGTGCTCGTTTGTGCCCAAGTCAAGGCCGTAGGCTCCTAGCCTGAGTATCGCCCTCTCGTTGTTGGAGGCACACTCAGCCATCAAGCTTGTGGAATCCTTCCCACCATTTCCCCCTCACCATTCATCCCCGTCTCCTCCCTCTCTCTTGGATGCATGGCATTCTCAAGCCGAGTGTCAAGCCTTGCCACAGTTATGGAAGTTTCCTTGGCGCTTAGCACCCCTTCCAATATTATTAGTGCTGTTGTTTCCCTTGTATACAGAGGAGGAGGTATTGCAGAAGGTGCCGCTGCCGAGGCAAAAACAGCCATGTTTGCTTCACTACTGGTGTAGGAAACTTAATCTTCAGTCCACCCTCCAGTCACTGCTATCATGGGGCCCCAGCTTTCCAGCAGCGTCATAAGAAGAATCATGGCCTGCGTATCAGATTTCAGGTCCCATCCCATTTCAGTGGCTTGTTGCAAGAGCGTCTCAAATTTTGCATAAAGCGGAGACATCCTCCCCTTCACCAAGCCTCATGCTGATGAGGTTGTGTGGAATGAAGAGATGGTTGGCAAGTGAGGAGGACTGAAACACCTTTTCAAGTTTGGCGTATACCGTGGCTGCCACAGTACAACCGCTGATATGTGAAAGGACTGGGGGTTGTACGGAGGACACAAGAATGACGAGAGCATTCTTGTTAAGCTTGACCCATGCCACAAGGTCAGCACCCTCTTCCTTTGGTGCTGGAAAAGTTCCGTCAAAACATCCTAGCAGATCTGTGTCATGCATGATGATCTCAATCTGCCACTTCCACAGTACAAACCCCTCTCTATCAAACTTGAGGATGGGCTAATGATTCCGTGGTTCCCCTGTCCCTGCCATCCCTACAACTACAACGACTACAGCTGCTGTATCTGTTGTTGATTCCAATTTCACTGTGTTTGAGGCCGCTGTAGGCTCTTGGTGAGAAGAGACAACTGCTTCCCCTGTTCCCTATTGCAAGTAGATGTAAGCTGATGTAGGCAGATGTCAGCTCCGAAGGGGAAAGGTGCAAATGTGTCGCATTCCCCTTCTGTTGATGTTGACCTGCAAACAGAGAAGTTGGGTGAGAGCAAAGACACTCACTGCTTGTGACTTAGCGGTTCCGTGCGTGAAACTTCTCTAACTAGAGGCGTGGGCCCATATCCCTTTGTTATCTACTGAGCTAACCACCTCTGGCAGAGAAGCTACGAAAACTGAAAAGCTCACAAAGGTTCTTACACCTCCTTCCTTAGTTGACATGTGTCATCCTTCCCAAACTTAACCAGGCATACACTTCACCTTCAAGAGTACTAACCCCTT
>SZWC01011104.1:39791-73406 GCA_023375785.1 Penium margaritaceum | reverse complement strand
GTGTGTGTGTGTGTGTGTGTGTGTGTGTGTGTGTGTGTGTGTGTGTGTGTGTGTGTGTGTGTGTGTGTGTGTGTGTACACATACACACAAAAAACACCCAAAAAAGAAACCCAAATGTCTTAATTTTCTATTTTATCATTTGATCTGCAACTTTTAATCATTCAGCATCACTCTCTCTATATGGCATAACACTTGGCATCAAGGTGTTGCGCTGCTGAAGGCATAGCTGATGAATTTTCTCCAGAACAATAACATCACACAAGTCTTCCATACATCTCCACTGTTTAAAAGTTTTTGAACTTCATGATGATAGAAGAGGAAGGAGCGAGTGCATCCCACGTCAAGCTCTAGTAACAGAACAGAGACTTTTGTGAAGGAGGGAACACAACAAGCCAATCCATAATGTCTACAAGTGGCCTATGAAGCAGCATCGACAGGCTTCGTGGTAAATGGCATGGGAACAATGACTCCAATGACCAAGCTGGTGACAGATGCCTCGGGCTTGCCATATCCCATGCGACTGCACCTGCCTTTAGGGTCGACACCTGGCACAATGGCAAGAGGTATCAGTCAAGAGGCTTGAATCTACGATGACCTTTTCCACAAGAAGTCAGGACTCAAGATTCTCAGTATCTGTATTATAGAACAACTCACTGCAATCATGGAGGAGCTTCACAAACTGTAAGAAACACCCTAATATTGAGTGAACCAAAAACCCAACTATCACTCCCTAAGCTATTTGATCCTGCAAATATGAAGGAAAAAGAGGTCCGAATTTGACCAATGATTTTGCAGGTATACTTCAACCTTTCTTGGGTCAACGAAAACAAGAAGAAAACTGATCTCTCGGCCTTAATTCTATGTGTCACAATGTTGGGTTTGTGGTCACGTCTAAAGGAAATCCAACAATAGCAAAAGACTGGCGGAGCAAGATCAATCGCTCATGTTCTCTTGAGATGATTAGTCGAACGTTGAAATTTTTTATTACTCTATAGGATAACGGGGACAACTTCACGCGTACCTTTTGGACACATTGTGGGAAGCTGAATGTTACATCTAATGCATGGTACAAACCACAGCAACCATATCAGAAGTCCAGCCTGGTCAAGTACACTCGCTGCTCCTGTGATGTCATTGCCGACAGCGACATCGCCCCCGACAAACACTTTGTTCACTACAAAAGCAGCCTGAAGCTGGAAATAAGGGCAGCAATCGCAATGTTGGTATTCATTAGAACCTTCCACAAATGATTGTAGTAGCTTATTACATCGATAACACTGACTACAACACTTGGGTGCTGGAAAACAACGACTAGTGATGCCAGAGCCACAAATCGCATCATGGCATGGAAAACTCACACTCAACGGAGACTGCCACTGCAATGGAAATCGATGCCTTCAATGAACAAGAGAAACGACTTTCTTAGGGTTGCAAAAATCCAGGCTTTTTACTGCACAAGCTTTGGAAGAAGCAACAACAGGCCAAAACGGAGACACATAAAAACTTGGAGTTAAGAGGCGGTGAAGGACAGGAGAAGACGGTGCAGCTCCTATCCGCTCAAAGAAAACTGCACCAACCAATCTCTCATTTCAAATGCTCACAACACTGCTGATGAGAGGTCGTGAGATTGCAAAGTTCAACATGAGATATGAGGACGACCAACCAATGGTAGTGCTATTGGTGCAAACAAGTAGTTGCTAAAGCTGTAAAATATTGTCATTGTTACTGAATAGGGATGCCTATAACAGATTTTCCAACAATAAGAAGATATGGAAGATGGGTTTCAAAACCAAACCAGGGGTATTTGAAGGCAAAACCATTGAAAGAAAACTCGGATTTGTTGACTTTACGGACCTCTCCGAATTTAAACTGGGGAACTCAAAGATGTAATAATCTTAAGGACATGCCAAAGGAGTGTCCACAAGATCATCCTCAGATGACATCTATTGTATTTTCACAATCTAGAACTGGACTAGAGCAATGAAACAGTCTACATCAGCATGAATGGTATTATTACCCCTCCCTCCGATCAAGATATTCACCATGTAACAATGAGTATGAGAAGCAAAAGAGGATGAAGAGGTGAAGGATCTTGGAGAAACCACAACACAATAATGCACGCCATCCATCTTGCTTGACGTGACCAAGAAAACTTTGACGAGGAGCCCACACTCAGCTTGTTGACATGCAACATAGAAAGGAAGGAAAAGATGTAGCCGCTAATAGCAGCTACAATAGACTTGGCACTCTTATCAGCATCCAAACTGGAAACGTTTGTGGATCTAAAGGATGAGTCTACACTGTTCATCAAGGAGTTTGAGTGGGGTTCTCACGGTATAATTCCCTATGAAACACAATTGTAGCGCAATGTCGACCATCACGTTGACCTGAAGGGGACATATGAGGGGATCAAACACAAGCTGATAGAGATAAAACCAGTTGGACGAGACACTCGGTCATAGTTTTGTCTGCCTATCCACCATATGCACCTATGGTAAGTTTTGTAGAATAAAAGACCTGTGAAATGTGAATGCATGTGGATTACCAACTGTTGAAAAGCATTACAGTTAGGAACTGCTACCCTGTTTTGCGAACAGACGAGCTTTCGGCCACCTACGAGGGGCACACATTTTCTCCAAGATTGATGTGAAAAGCAGTTATCACCAAGTTCTGATGAGGACAACAAAAAGATGACGTTTTGCAGGTGCTATGGGCCGTTTGATTTCACGGTCTTGTTATTCTGACTCACAAACTCCCAACAGACGTGTATGGTGGCAATGGACGACATGTTCCGGCCGTGTTTTTATGACTTTGTTGTCATCTACCTTGACAACATGTTGATGTGTATCCGTGTGCCGGAGGACCAGAAACGAATTCTTCAAAAATAACTCAATTTTTATTTTAAAAATTTCAAAGGTAAAAATTTGGTCATTGCTCAGTCAATATTCTGGGCCACATCATCAGTGGCCGACAGTTCATGATGGATTGCAAAAAGATGGCGGTAGCTGCAGAATGGCCAATTTCCATTAGATTGCAAGACATCCAATTAATGCATAGGGATTTCATTATAGTGTCAGCGGCCTCCTTTGATCTCACTTATAAAACCACCTCGTGGAATTGGGATGACAGCAAACAAGAAGAGTCCAGCTCCTATGCGAGCCGGAACTTATCTTCATAGTCCAAGGAAAATAAGTGTTGGTTGTCTTGCACACTTTAAGAATGTGGTGGTGCTCCTTAGATCGTTGATGATGTGATGTCCACACCGACCACATGGCACTCAAGACATATCTCAAGACTCTGCCAAAACTGAGCCGTCAACAAGCTCAATAGATTGAGCTCGATGAGTCCAAAATTGACTTCGACATCAAGTGCAGACATGGGAAAACAAAGCCAACAAAATCTAGGCTGTGACCAGACTTAATGGATGAGATCAATGCACACGCGATACTTGTACCCTGAGGGACTGTTTGCGAGAATTTTTTAGGAGTTTGGTGGGATTGATAAAACCAAGTTCTAGTTGGATGTAACTAACCAGCGACAACAATTCACTCATCAATTTGTTCTACTACCAAATGAAGAGCTAAAAAGAATGCTATGGAAAGATTGCTATGACACCGGTCCACATAGACATGTTGGCAGAGACAAGACACTCACACCACTTCCGAAGTACTACTGTTGGGATAAGGTGTAAACCAATATTGCGAGCTACTATGAAACGTGGGATGTGTCTCAACACCCTTATTCATGAAGGACCAAATCCACACATCACTGTCAAAACCAATCAAGTCATGGTCAGATATCTCCATGGACATCGTGATGAGTTTACCCGTCACACCTTAAGGGTTTGGCACAACATTTACAGTGGTTGAGCAATTCACAAACATGTCCTAATCTATCCTAGTTATGACAAGAGACAGTTGATGGAAAAACACGATTGTTCCTCAACAACATTGCCTGACCACATGTTGTCCCCTCCAGTACCAATGACAAAGATGTGAGATTTACTTACATGATTGGCAGGAACTGATGATTCGATACATCAGTCTGATCCAACTATCGGTGGCCTTCAATACTGAAACTGATGGGCAAACTGTGAGAAAAACTGGTCCAAACTCTCTCCAAGTCACATGGCTGGAAGGCCAAGCTACCGACCGCAAATCTCAGATACAACTCCACAACTTCGGTCACAACAGGGAAAACTGCATTTTGAGGTGGTTTACCAGAAACTATCCGTAATCTTGGGAGGTTTTCATGGTTCGATCTACACATGTGCATCCAAAATCCAGTGGCAAGAGTTTTTGCAATACATGAAATGAGATATGTTAGACGTCCCCCTATTTTCACGCTGCTCAATTGTGGGCATTCTGGCTAACTGCCCTGACTATTCCTTCCCAAACATACTTGAGTCCCTAAACTCCACAAGTAGACATATTTGTGGCCCACAGTGCATCAACCTCAGGATTTCTATGCTGGTTGGCCGAGGGCATCTGGGCCACCTGCCCCGACCTCCGGTGTTGTGCTTCCAAATGTTCTTACACATTCAACCACCTTCTAGAAGGGTCAACAAAACTTGCACAAACCGTACTGATGTTTCAATATGTTTTGGTCCACTACTTGATGGAACTATGTTTTTGTTCAACCACACCTTAACATTCTCAAAATCCTCCGACTTCTTGGTGGAGTTTCTAAAAGCAACCACTCACGACATGGCGTTGCACGCATAGCTCAACTCGAGAGATGCATTCAATTCGTCAATTGTGCTGTTTTATAGATGAGCTTGACATGCTCAACGATCTTCATTGAAGTTCACTTACCTCTAAATACAGATTATCCGATTTCCCCATTCCTTCAAACTGTCTTCTGCTCTACACCTCATCCTTGGAAACCATCCACCTTGTGCTCAACGTAACACTTGGTATCAGAGCGTGGCAGCACTGGAGGGGTAGCCAACACATCAAGTACAAGGCAAAAACCTTTTACGAGTCTTCAGCGCATCTTCACCATTAAGAAGTTTGCAGACCTTACAATACCAATGGTGAATGGAGCGAGCGCACATGGCAACGGCCAACAGTAACCAACAAAGACTCTGCCAACGGAGGATCAGCAGCACGGGGTTAATGATTCTCTCTAAGTAAACCAGACAGTAGTGGTGACTTTCACGGCAATTGGCACAGCACTGAAGACCCCAGCGACCAACAAGATAACCGACCCCTTATGCTCGGCAAACCCTTCAACTCCAGTGTTTCCCACCAAGGTAAATTGTGGCATGATGGGAGGCACTGATTACCAGGCTTGCATTCATGACGGTGTGCACGAGGACCTGTCAGTTATCAAGAGCCTTAACACCCGTCTACTCCAAAAAATCAACGTATTGATGGTGGAGCTTCAAAGCGTGTGCATGCGGGAAAGAGTACACACAGAGAAAAGTATTCAACTCTTCAGCAAACCCCAAATTCAATGACACTTCTTGAATCGTTTGATCCTGAGAACGCCAAAGGACCAATGATTTGGAGGTGGCCTACGAATTTGAAGATGCATTTAACCACTTCCGGGGTCAACAAGGACAGAACAAAAATTGACCTCGTGACCTCGTTGTTGTGTAGCACCGCTTTAAGTTGGTGACCTGATTTAAAGATCATCCAACGGCAGGAGGAGATCGGCAGCGCAAGATCAACTGCTCACACGAACGCTCTCACACCGTTGACTGTAGGTGTTCTACATCTTCATCAGATCGATCCGACGTTGACTCCCTCATAATTGGATGGACTTTGTATGCGCTAGAATTGCATGCTTTGGAAAGATGAACATGAAATTTTATGCACGATAAAAGATTCAACGCTTGTTTCAGAAGTCCAGCACGTCAGAGTATACATAGCATTTCCACAAAATCATCCCCGACAGTGACCTCGTCCCCGATGAACTCTGTTTCTACTACGAAGGCCTCAAGTATGACATTAAGCGAGCAAGTACCATGTTCAGCATCCACAACAACCTTCCATTAATGACCAGAGTAGGCAATTGCATCGACAGTACCAACTACTGTGCTCGGATAGAGAGATGCAATGGCTGGAGATCCCAATGCCACAACCCATATCATGGCAAAGGGAAGTCGTAGTCAACAGAAATCTCATCTCCAATGGAGATTGAAGCCATCAATCGACACTGGACTTGGGGGAGGCTAGGGCACATCTTGCACAATTGTCAGAAACAGAATCAAGAGATCAAAATAGAAGGAATTTGCAGAAGGAAAATGAGGAGTCATGGAACAGTAAAGGGCAAGAGTAGACGATAGATATCCTGTCCAGTAAAAAGAAACATGCATCGACCAATCGCCCATCTGAGCAGCCCAAAATGCCGTGGACGAGGATTTATGAGAGCGCAAAAAACTGTTCACGGCTATGATGTTTGGACTCATAAGAACCCCTCCCACAACCAACCCCTACCATGAATCGTAAATTGTCGTTTGAGGTGATGATGACTTGGCGATTAAACTGCTATCGCCAAAATGGAATGTCAAATCAGAACCTGGCATTGTCATGTATGTCAAAATATCCATGGCACTGCATGATTAGCTGCTCAACGTATTGTTCTTGCTCTATATATAGCCTTTTAACCTCATTCTTCATGTTTTGTTGTTGACTAAGATCATCTGCCAAATTGTTTCTCCACGTCCGTAGTCGGTGCAGTTGTCAAATTTGAACCCAAGGAACTCTATCCTTTTTGTTTGTCAATGGTTCACAAATGGCTATAGTCTTCAGATGTTTGAGAACATGGTCATCAGTTTGGATGACATAAAGTCGGCATTCCACGTAGCACCACCACATCTTGAGCATGTGCACAACCACTGAAACTCTAGCCTCATACAGTGCGAATTACAACTATACACAACCACGATGTTTGTGCACTACAGAAATAAACAACCACGTTCTCACTGCATGTGTAAATATAGCCGTGCACATCCACGGTGGTTGTGCACCACAACTGTGCACAACCACTGACGGTGCTATGAGGTTGTGCACGTTCACATAAGATCAAGCGGATGGGAGGTGACGTGATCAGAGGTTGAAAATGAAGACCGATACATCATTTCTTGAGTGTAGTCAAGGTAGTTGGAAGTTTAGGGAGGTGCAAAGAAGGTAGGGTCAAGACGGTGGACTGGGCTCAGGTTGTAAAGGTTGTCAATGGCAGCCATATGAATATGACAAAGTTGACGATGCAAGAAACGGGTGTGCACAGAGGACAAGGAAGGTGTGACATGCACCAGGAAAAAGGCAACAGAAGACAATGGGAGAGATAGAGGGAAGCCAAACATATAATCTCAACAAAGACCACGGAACACAACACAACTAGAGGATTACGACAAAACAGCACAGGCACCACAGCTGAGAAAAAAAGTCCATGTCCTAATCATTCAGGGTGGTAAGGAAAGCAGGATGACCTCAAGATCAGGCACGAACAGATTTTCTAGCAAGAACAGTTCCTCCCAGGGCGCAAACAAGCATACAACACCCACATCCTACACAGGTAGCAGCTGGCCAGAGCCAGTGCAGAAAACGCGAACGGAGCTGATTTGGCCAAGGGAGAGAAACCCAGACAGTCAGAATGTCATGAAATGTGTAGCACCAGAGTCAATAAGGTAGAAACCAGATGAGGAACGAGTACATGGAAGAACAAAGTAGACACCCATAGTGCCAAAACGTAGGTAGGTGACTTGCCAGATGTAGCAAAACAACAAGGTAATGACACAGACTGCAAATGCTCAATCCACCGCACTTCAACAAGCTGCGACTCCTGAACAACCCCAGAATTAGCACCCAGAAGCAGTACATCCTTCTGACATGCATGGAGAGAGGCGGCTCCCACAACGCTCTAGCCTCACTTGTCAAAAAGACAGAGGAGGTCAATGAGGGTCTTCTCCAGCGTCTTCTCTACTATACAGCGATCGTTGAGATGGCCACTGCCATAGTTATCCTCTTGGGAGAAATCACCATTGTGCAGCAATGAGGGAGGTGCATAGTAAGAGGGTGGAGTCACTTTGTACAAGGGCTGGGAGGAGGAAGCCAGCCAGGCCCAACTGGTCCAGAAAGCTAGGCAGCAACGTGATGAAGCTGACTAGCACTGGCAGTGCTGGATGAGGTGCCAGAAGAGGTGGATGTGGTGGAAGATCCAGTTGAGGACGGGAAGAGGAGCTGGTGGACAGGTCAGACACAGTGATTATTTGGGCCCGCCTTGTGTGCATGGTAGCAGCCAGGCGAGCATTATCTTGTGGGTTTGGGAACTTCATGGCAGAGTGGCAAGTTTGACCACAGTTCTGGAAGGTGGTGTTAGTGGAGGAAGAAGAGGAGGATTCCGGGTTACGATGAACCCTTCCGCCATGGCCCCTGCCATTGCTATTATTCCCGCCCCAACCACCACCACCACGCCCACAAATCACTCCAAGTGCAGCATGTGCACCACCCGCTGAGGACATGATTCCAGAGGAGGAATATGAAGACAAGAAAGAGGAGGAGGGCACAATGGTGGCAAAAGGAGCAACAAAAGAACGATGCAGGTGCTTGTTGTGCAAGTTGTCCCACCATTCAGTGAAGTCAGCTGCGATGAACACATACAGAGGTTCATTACCAGGCGGTACATCAGCAAAGCAGGATCACAGGTGATTTGCTCAAGTTGAGGGCTTGGAACATGGAGGAAGAGATCAAAAGCTTAAAGAATCAGCCTAGTCACCATGGAAATGCATAGAGAGAGCTGACCAGGTGTGGCCTTACTAAGGTCATGAAGCAGCTTAAGGCTACAAGCCTAGTACTTGTCAGCGGTCTCATCTCCATACGTGTGGAGCCGGTTGACAGTGGTGCAACGGTAAATGAGTGCATAAGTAGCAACAAGGTTTGCAGAAGAGCCACATGCAGTGTCAGGATTGTGCTAATCAATCTCCGCAATCTCGTTAGCAAGATTGTGAGGGAGAGCGTTGATGAGTGTGCGAACAACATGGACAGACTCAGAGGGCAGTGGGAAAAAGGATGTAGCAGCAGAGGGATCAGGTTTGAAGTAATACTACCAGGGCTCCTCCCCCTGTGTGCATGCACTGAAGCGGACCTTCTAGGAAGAGAAGGCAACCTTGGCAGTAAAACTCCATGACATTGTCTCAAAGTCATGCTGGTAGAAAGGGGAAATAGGGCACAAGAAAGAAAAACTATAGCAATAGTGGGATTGGCAGTAGCACCAGAGGTGGTGGCACCAGAAGAAGAGGAGCCAGGTGTTG
Organism: Penium margaritaceum; assembly: GCA_023375785.1. Taxonomy (NCBI): domain Eukaryota; kingdom Viridiplantae; phylum Streptophyta; class Zygnematophyceae; order Desmidiales; family Peniaceae; genus Penium; species Penium margaritaceum. Next base: position 64,147 of record SZWC01011104.1, on the reverse strand, counting down.
CATCTATGCCAGCAGCACCAGAAATGCTGGTTGCAACAACATCATCAGCAGAGGGATTGCAAACCACAAGCAGGCACTGCATGAAAAGGCGGACAAAATCTTCAGCCAGCTCAACCTTATATACATAGCACCATGCTCATCGTTTTTGACACCCTCCAGGGCCAGACGGGTCTGGAGCAGTTGCTCTTGGAGCTGTGTGATGGCTTCTTTGTTTTCAGGCATGATGAGTATGCACACAAGTGCAAGTGGAAGAGAGGTGCCCCACAGAATTTTTGGGCAGTCTTTCCTTTGTCCCAGTGGGAGTAAGAATATGGAAGAGATGGTGTGTGAGTAGTCGGGGTCTGCAGAAGCAGGCACAGAGAGGCCATAACACTGTGCAAAACCGACTCAAGAGAGAAGAAAGAATGGAGCAAAGTAAGTACCACATGGAGGATGTAGCAGTAACATCAAGATCGGCGGCAGCACAATAGCAGCACATGCAGTGAGCACAGAGATCCAGGAGCAGCTAAGACAATAAGGCACATGAAATCCGTCACTGTAGATGTTGACATGACCACCACTCCTCCACACATGGAAATGAGGGTGTAGACTCGAGCGGTGGTTGGGGAGGAAGACACTTTGGTGAAGATGAATGAGGAGAGCGTGGTGGCCCTAATGGAAAGGACAGCAGATGAGGCTGATGTGGCTACTCTGACAACAAAGATGGCAAGCACGCCTTCTGTTGCTGATATCTGAGTGGCTACATTCACTGCTGCTACTGCAAGTGGGCCTAATGTGGAGGCAACATGGTTGAAATCATCCTTGGCACATCCACCAGTGGTGGCTACAGGCACACGCAAGGCTCTAGCAGTGGCTATAAATGTGATAGCAATGAATGCTGTTGTGTCAAGGATATCACAGGACATACTAACAGTCTCCGTAGCCGCCAAGCCCTTGCGCATTAAGGGGTTGGCAAGGGCCTGGCCTGCTGAGGACCCAGGTAGTGATTGCAGCTGTGCTAGTGTTACCACCGGGGTCCGTTATACGGGGAATACAACGGCATCGATACATCAGTACACATTGATGTAGCATCACTGTCGTTGTTTGGTCCAGTCAGTCTCGAACTCGAGCGGAGGCGGTTGCGCCACCGCCCGATCAGCAACTATATTTTTCTGCCACTGCATGTCGGCTTCCATCGAGGTGCCGATGCACCTTCATGGGTAGTCCACAATTTCCCTTTGCTGGAGCATGACAGCTCATCAAATTAAGGCCCTACTTTGTAGACTTGATTGCTTGGAAGCACTTGCCCCATAAAAAAATATCTATCCATGCAGGTTCGACTTTGTACGCCTTCTAGGCGGTGCCATATGTCTGGGTGAGTGTTTGCTTGAAACTTCAAAGATTCTTTTTCTAAGATTCCAAGTCCGGTTTGTCAAAATTTTGAATGTGCATGACCCCTTTTCATGGACATGAAAAGAAGGGGGTCATGCTTTATGATCATACATATTGCAGATGTGGTGCAAAACATTTTTACATATGTAAAACATTTCGGCTAAGTTAAAATGTTTGGCCCTTGTTTGTTCATCAGCGCCCCACTCCCTACAATGCGGCTGTACCACGGTGGACGTTGTTCAAAACTTCTTGCCTAGTTTCTCGTTCCAAGCTGTTCCAAGTTGGGCTCAGTGCCTTAGGTGCCAGGCGGCTCTCCACCGGCTCTGGTGCCTTAGGCACCGATCGATCAACCAACTGCGATCGTTGCTAACCGCTATGGCAACAACCGGGAGCAGCTCTGCAACACAGTCAACAGGGCTCCCTGTCTTCAACCCCCCTAAGAGTCCAGTCTGCAGGGGTGATTTCTTAACCCTAGCACTTTTTTGCCATCTTAACAAATGGCCAACCACGACAAAACAGGCTGGTTCTCAGTGCGGGTCATGCGGGTCCAAGCTCCCAGGCACCTGTTACCGTATCCGGGGCCACTTTGGCGAAGCCAACGCCAATGTCGCAAATTGCCTCAGTCCGCTACCGTTGTACCGTGATGCCCTCAGCCTGGAGCGCACCCCTGTGCCAACTGGCAAATGGAGGCCATGGCGCGCTGTTGTACAATGGCAAGGGGGAATCTTGGGGTACGCGGGACAAGCAGGTGTCATGGGTGCGACTGCAAAAAGAGAGGGAGAGAGCAGCCGAGTGTGAGAGGGCAAGAATCACCATCGTCGACACTGAGAAGGAAGCAGAACATGAGGCCGAGGCTGCTGCTACCCGCCTTGCTGCTGAGACTGCATCAGCATCCTCAGGTCCATGCCCATCGTTGACGTCAATCAAATGGTGGGCATGGAGCAGAGCAGCATGGACAGGTTCACTGCACGAGCAAACAACGACAAATGCCAGCTCAACATTGTCAAGATGATGTGCATAGTTGCGCTGCCCATCTCGTTCTGCAAGTGGAACATGTTCATGGAGGTGGTGTTCTCCGCCAAGCACACAACTCCTGCCTTCCGCCTGCCTCATAGGGAAAAGGTTGTGAAGGAACTGCTCCCACGGCTGGACAAGGAGCTAGAGGCCCTGGATGAGCCGCTGAAGCAGCAGTGGAACATCTACGGGTGCAGTGTCGCGGTGGATGAGTGGACGGACGAGCAGTCCCGTCCGATGTACAATGCCATGGCGGTGAACATCCAGGGGTCCTGCCATGCGTTCTCTCGCAATGCGAGCGGCATGGTGCACAATGCAAACCACATGGGGAGCATGATTGAGTCTGCCATCGTGGAGGTGGGTGAGGGCAACATCATCGCCGTCATCTGTGACAACACCAATGTCAACAAGAGGGCCTTTGAGGACATCAAGGAGAAGTACCCACGGATCTTCTTCCAAGGGTGCTGCACCCACAATGTGGGCCTCGTGATGAAGGAGATCGGCAAGACGGAGTGGGGTACGGCAGTGCTTTCAAGGGCGGAGAAGATGGTGACGTTTTTCCGCAGCAATGACATGCCGCAGTCCTGGCTGAAGCAGGAGAGGGGCGGCCGGGTACTGCTGTCTAAGTGCGGCACCCGCTTCGCGACGGCGCACATTGTCGTCCAGCGCATGCTGGACATGTGCCCCTTCTTGCCAAAGATGGTGAACAGCTGGGAGTGGAAGACAACGAGGCAGCACCTTGAGGTGTGGTTTCAGGCGCGCAAGAAGGCAGTGTGTGCCTTGGTCTGCCGGCATGTCTTTTGGGTGCATCTGCGAGAGATGCGAGACTTGCTGAGTCCCCTTGTCGAGGTGCTCTGCATTGCGGACCACCCTGGCAAGGGGGTTGCAGACATGTACGAGGGTCTGATGGACTGGATGGAGAAGCTGTGCGTACTTGTCGAGCCGAGGGGAAGCAAGGTCACACGCGTGGGCCAGGCCAATGTGCAGTACGCTATGTGCCGCCGGTCACAACGTTGGAAGTCCGATAGGGCGTGCCCTCTGTACATCGCGGCCTGTCGTCTGCACCCATCGCACTTCGGCAACAACCTCAGCAGTGATGCCGAGACTGTCACATCGTGGTCGGCTGTGGTGGATGCCCTTGTGCCCGAGGCCGACCACAACGCAGTCCAGGCACAGATTCGTGCCTTTCAAAATGGCCAGACTGTAGTGGACGTGGATCCACTGAAAATCTCCAAGGCAAACACACGTTCTAAGGCCACGGTTCTCAAGGTGAGCACAGGTTTCTTGCCTGCACATGAGTGGCACGGGCTCTACCTCGGTGCCATGCCCGCATTACGCAAGCTTGCAAAGAAGCTGTTGATGCAGCCATGTTCTTCATGGGAGTGTGTGCACATTTTCAGTGCCCAAAAGCTCATTCACACTACACATTGCAATCGCTTGCACTTCCACACCCTCAAGCTGCTTGTGCGTTGCAACGTGGGCCTGTGAAAGCATTGCAAAGGTCGCAGCAAGCGCAGGTCCACAGATTTCAACTGGCTCTACGACAAAGACAGCTCAGACAGTGACGATGATGGTGAGCTGACCAAGCTCACCAACCTAGCTGAGGATGAGGAAGGTGAGGAAGGGGTGGAAGGAGGAGAGGACGGGGACAAGGGAGAGGAGCAGGAGGAGGAGGAGGAGGAGGAGGAGGAGGAGGAGGAGGGAGATGTAGAGGGAAATAGGATTGAGGAGGAGAGTGGCAGCCTGGGTGGTGCTGCAGCAACACCAGCTGGAGACGGGGCCATCTACGCACGCCCGGTGCACAGCCACAAAGAGCTTGAGGAGTTCATGGAGCAGGCAGCAGCAGGGCAGCTCGCTGCTATGACAGCAACTGGCACGGCTCGGACTGCAGCCCGTGCCCGTGCAGCTTCTGCAGAGAGGGTGGACAAGGCTAACAATGCAATTGCATCAGCTTTCTCCTCAGTAACAGCGGCCCAGGGATCTGGGCCTGCTGCTGGTGCTGGCCCCAGCAATACCAGGCCAACCAGGAAGACAGCTGCTGCTGGTGCTGGTGTTGCTGGCGGTGCAGGTGGTACTGGCGGTGTCGGCGGTGCTGGAGGGAAGCAGAAGAAGCGCAAGGGACCTGCATGACTGTGGCGATGTGTTGTGAAGGTTGCATGCATCTCCCACATGCCATGGGAAACATTTGCTGTGAAATTTGCTTTGCATTGACATTCGGATGTTCACATGTTCCATGCTCCAGTTCTCAGTCCTATGAATGTTTGCTTTTCAGAAGCTATGGCCATGGAGCCATCATGTGTGCAACTGGCAAAAGTAGAGTGACATGACATGACATGATAGATAGAACAAATGCTGCAACATAAGTTTGGAGGAATGTGGAATGCTGTTGCACTAAAGTGCTCAGAATTGTTCAACATGGGTGACAGAAATCTGGCTCAAGTGCATGATGTATGCACTGTGGAGCTGCAGCCACATGGAAATGTAGAAACGTGGCCATAGTGCAGTACACTTAGACATGTAAACTTCAAAAAATGTGTGAAACTATTGCAGAGAAAATGTGTTTCCACAACCTGAGTTGTGTCATTTCCAAGGTGTATGGCCCCCTGGTCGTGGGACAGCCCATCGATGTACAATGAACATTGATGTGCCATAGCATGGATACATTGATACATCGATGTGGACATCAATGTATCGATGTTTGAGGTACCCCTGACAACACTGGGATGTGCAGACTATTGGTGTTACGGTTGCGGGTGCTGCGACTCAATCGGCGGGTGTTGGCACTAGTGGGTGTAGAGGCACCCTCAAGTTTGCCTAGCCCTCAGTGATGCATGCTAAAAATGTTTGGAGAAGCCAATGGACACCAATGGTGAAGAGTGTGGAGCTCAAGGATCATAGACTAGGAGTGGAAAGAAACCAGTTGCATTCAGGAGAACTGAATCAAAACACGTTTTTTAAGTTAGCATAATGACATTACATCATATCCTTATAGCCTGTCATCTAAGATTTTCAACGCATCCAAGCACGTCCAAATCGGAGTAGTAGAGCACCTGCTATGGCTGTCGAAGTACCCCACAATGCCTTGCTCGCTAAGCCAGGGAAGGTGCTTTGATGGTGGCCTGTCGAAGCGCCCTTCTCTGGCCCAAAAGTCAAGGAGGAGTCCATCCTGGTCAAGGAGGTCTTCTTGGTTACCTCCTTTGTGGCCTTGGTGCATTTGGAGCCTGTTGGAGTTGAACCCGGATCACTAGTGGTGGAGTATCCCGTTACCCATGGCTGATACAAGATTCCACCCGCTCAACACCCAAAACGTTGGGTTAAGCTAACTTTCTTAATACTCGCATAAATGGAGCAGTTCAAAGCTTGATCTTGCATCCAATCCAAGGAATCCAAATCTAAAAGTCAAATCAGTGTTTCAACCACTCCCTGATGGTCTAACCAGGTACCCTACTGCTTCATGATTTTGATATTGAATAATTATTTGGGGACGACGATTTCTTTTATTTGGCTACAAGCAGAATATTCTTGTGTAGAAAACGAATACAATTTGTTAACTTCCCCGTTGTCGTTCAACCCTGGCTGCCGCACGAAATCCAAAGTGCGATCGCGTCGACCTGCGAGGGTCACACGATTGATCGATTTCTGGTGTCGACAGGGCACCGACACCGGAAATCGTTTGCTCCAAAACATGAAACAGGCCGCTTGCATGCAAAAAAAAAGAAATAAAGACAACGTACTGAATTAATTTTGCCCAAAAAGAATACCAAAAATAATTGAAAAAGAGGACGAATCACGACTACAACCCGAAAACTATTTAAAAATTCGAAATCATGTAGCAGTAGGGTAATACGATCAACGGCACTCATGAGAAGAGCACACCATGTCAACGATCTCCCCATTGCACCGCAGCCTTGATGCCTTGTCCTTCGAACCTGAGGCATTTCAGACCTCACAGTGCAGACCGAGCTCCATGCAGCTTGCATCATGCCTTTCCTTGGGCTGTGCCTTGGTCATGGCATTGGCGTGCATGCGCTTTGTGCCACAATACACGATAGCCACATCTCCCTTTTCCACCAAGTCGCATGCGTAGTGATGCCGGCTCTCGATGTACTTGGTCCTCCTGTGCAGCACCGGGTTCTGGGTGAGGTTGATGGCACTCATGTTTTCCACATGGAGTACCGTCGGCTTCGTTTACGGTACCCCAATCTCCTTAAGAAACTGCCGTAGTCACACCACCTCCTTTGCGGCTTCCGCAAGTGTGATGTACTCTGCTTCAGTGATGGAAAGTTCCACATAGTCTTGCTTCCTATTTTCCCATGAAACGGCTACACCATAAAGCACAAAGAAGTACCCTGACATTGATTTTCTGTCATCTACATCACCAGCCCAGTCGGCATCGGAGTAGCCGACCAACTCGAGGGAGTGGTCACACGCTCCCCCTCCGAACACAAGCCGCGGCTGTTTTGTTGCCTTGAGGTAGCGGAGGATCTGCTTCACCACTTGCCAATGCAGTGACATAGGGGCTTACTTGGCCCTCTGCAAAGGCCAAGTTGGGTCGCGTCACGTTGCCACCATGGCGTACATGATGCTCCCCACTACAGATTGGTGCAGCACACCTACCATTGCCTCCTTCTCCTCATCTGTGCTCTGCCCCATGCTCAATCTCAGCTCACATGTGGTGGTCATGGGTGTGCCGATGGGTTTGCACTCCTCCATGTTCTAGCGACGAAGCACCTCTTGCACATACTTTGCCTGCCCATCTCCAGCGTGCGTGCCTTGCGATCCCTCTTGATGGCGATATGCTTGAGATAGTACTTGAGTACTATCTCAAGCACACATGGGTGTGCTTGAGATAGTACTCAAGCACATCCATGTCGCTCATTATGGACCGACTGCCCAGCTGCCGCTTCAGGTTCACCAACTCTTCCATGTCTGATGACACGAGGATGAGGTCATCCACATAAAGAATAACAATTTGGTGCAACCCTGGCTGCTTTTGTACGTAAAAATTGTGATTTGCCTCGTAGCGCTTGAAGCCAAGTTCTTCCATGAAGCCATCCATTTTCAGGTACCACATGAGTGGCACTTTCTTCAGCTAGTAAAGCACCTTGCGAAGCCGAAACAACTTCCTTGGTGGTGTATCCACAGCATCTAGCACCTCCTTGTAGACCTTCTCCAGGTCGCCATTAAGGAATACATTTTTTACCTCCATTGTGTGGACCTCGTAGTCGTGCTATCGCCACGGAAAGAATGATGGAGATTGAGGAAAACTTTGCCACCGGTGTGAAGGTTGCTGCGTAGTTTTCACCCTTCAGCGCCTTGTACCACTCCATGTGCTTCTTCTTAAAGATCCACTTGGAGTCAATCAGTTGCATTCTCTTCGTGGGAGGCGAGCTCAGATTCTATACCACCTTCCCACTCAGCCCCATCCTTTTGTTGCAATGCCTCAGTGACGATCTCCGGCTCCTCTTGTAAAAAGAACATTGAGCAAACCCAGTCCAAGTTTCCTTCACGGCATCGTACCATTTTGCCGCTCTCCTTGCGCTTCTCCTTCTCCGAGGCTGCTGCTGTTGAGGCTGTTATTGCTGCTACTGCTTCTGCCCTCTCATGGTGCCACTCACATCACTAGCCTAATCTCCCTCTCTCAGGGACCATGCAGACGTGGGCTCACTCCCCACCTCCTCATTTAGCTTCACTGGTGCCGACACTTTGGACTCATTATTTAACTCAACTGAATGCAAATCAGCCGCTCCCCCATCCCCCGGATGATCCCCGCCGGTTCGAGCCGTTTGGACGTCACCCTCTTTTGCGTCCTCTGGCGTCTCCCCCTCAAGGCAAAGCAGCCACTCCCACCACTTGGAGGGACCCGTATCCTTGTCCATCCAATGACTGTCCTTGTCGAATGTGACATCGTTACTCTTCAAAATTTGCTGCCTCCGTGGGTCGATAGCCGGTACCCCTTGCACCCGCTCTCGTGCCCGATGAAGATGCACCAACGAGTCTGCGGGTTCAGCTTGTCCCTCCCCTCTCGTGCCTGCACAATAGCATGTACAAACACACCCAAACATGTGGAGATAATCCACTCTTGGCTTCCTCTTGTGTCACAATTCTTTTGGCGTCTTCCAAACCTTGGACTCTGCATCTTTCAATGGCTTTGTTGGCATCAGGTTCATGATGTACGCCGCTGTCCGGGCTGTCTCGCCCCAGTACCACTACGCGAGGCCGTCATCGCTCAACATGGACCAGGCCATGTTGAGGATGGTGCGGTTTTCCCTCTCGGTAATTCCGTTCTACCACAGAAATTTTGGTGTCATTCTCTGCCACCTGATCCCCTTGCTCTTCATCCACTCCAAGTTGCCCTCACACTCGCCGTCATTGTTGGTGCGGAATGCCTTCACCTTTAGCTCCGTCTGCAGCTCCACTGCCGTTCACAAAATCCTGCATGCATGACAGGACACAGCTCTTCCTCTTGATGACATAGAGGTAGAGCTTGCGACTGTGATCATCGATGAAGGTCACAAAGTAGAAGGTATCCTTGATGGATCTCTTGAACGGTCCACACACATTAGTGTGCACCACCTCCAACTTCGCCGTTGTGCATGTATCCTTTTCTGAAAACAGTTGACGTGTGTGCCTTGTCCATGACACAAGGCTCACACACGGATTCCTTGGCTACTTTGAGACCCTTGACATCCAGGCCCTACACCACCCTTTTCTTAGCCATATCCTTCACTTTTGCGGGTGCAATGTGGCAGAGGCGGCAGTGCCATAAGTCCAGGTTTCCTTCATCCTTCGTCATGATGTGGGCAACGTCAGTCCTCACCACATCAGCAAGAACCTTGGTGCAGAGAAGGTAGAACTCCTCCTCCCTCTTGCCACGTGCAATCACCTCGCCACCCCTTTTCTTTTGGATGATGGCTTCCCTCTTGTTTAAGAGTACCTCAAGCCCCTTTTTCGTAAGGCGGCTTACTGGCTTCAGGTTTGCCCTAGTTTTGGACATGTGGAGCATGTTGTAGATGGTGCACACAATGAATTTGACGCTCACCACCGACTCGATACGAACACTGCCTTCACTCATGGCCTACTCCAACTTTCCGTTGGCCATTATCATGCACCGCTCGGTGGCACCATAGGTGATGAATGTCATCCAGTTGCATTGCGTGTGGCAGCGTGAACCGGAGTCAATCACGTTGACATCCGGATTTGTCAAGTCGGCAGACTCCCTGGCCATCATGGCCTGGGTTTCCTTCCTCCCGCCCTTCTCGAGCTGGTCCGACTTCTTGTTGGGGGAGTCGCGTGCGTAGTGGCCCCTGTTTTCCATAGTTGTAGCACTCCCCCTTCTTCTCACCTTTCTTGGTACCCTGCTTGGCACCCTTTCCTTTCTTTCCTTCCCCTCCACCTTGAGGACGGACGGCATAGGCAAAACTTGATGCTGTCCAAATCTCTCTCGTACCACACCATATCCATTCATTTTGGACATACTCAGCCACCTTCAGGTACATCAGCTCATCGACGGACCAGCCACCAACGAACCTATTCATGGAACTCCAAATTTTTGGCAAGGCCAAGGGTAGGATCATGGCTTGCAGCTGAGAGTCGACCTTCCATCCGATGGCTACGCACTTGGCAGTAAGGGGCTTGATGTGCTACAGGATCTCCATGATGTCATTGCTTTCATTGGCTTGGAGGGTGACGAGCATTTTGAAAACAAAGAGCTGGTTAGTGAGGTTGTTGGACTAATAGGTGGTGCGGAGCTTCTTCCAGACCTCTGCGGCCTTCGTGCATCCTTCAATAAGTGCCCACTGTGGTGGATCCATTGCTAACACCAACAAGGCAAGCACCTTCTTGTTGCGCTTCTTGTACTTGTTCTCTTCCTCCGACGTTGTAGTATCCGGAGGAGCAGTTTCTTCATCCTTGACCAGCTCAAGCAAGCCCTTGTCATCGAGTTAGACCTCAAACTGCCACCTCCACAAGGGGAACCCATTCCCATTGAACTTTGTGATTGCACCAATGTTCTCTTGCTCGGTTGTTTTCATGGCACGTGTCTGTAGTGTGAAAGTGGTAGAGCTACGGTCCTTCTAGGCACATGGACCCATTGTCAATGCGCCGGATAGCAATGGTCTAGAAAATGGGTCCCGACATGGGAGGCCGCCAACTGCTCTTGGTATTGCAACCAAGATAACATATCACCCTCGAACGAGGGATCCACACTTTAGGTTTGTTTGGTTTGTAACGTCACGAAGTCCACATGTTGGTCTTTAGTGTCTACCTTTGGTTGGACACTCTGTGAGGAGTCTCAAAGGCAAGAACTGTAAATGGATGCATGCAAGGTACATGTTTTTACACTTGCAGAGCTTTGCTAAAGCTTCTGCTTGTAGTGGCTCCACTGGAGCCAACCTCAACCTACAGTCCTACTTGGCGCGTCCTTAGAGCGCCAAGTGTCATCCTCAAGCTAGGCTCTACTAAGCTTCCTAGAAGCTTCCTGTCCCAGTTTTGGCCACAGAGAAAATTGTGACGTCACGGGGTTTGAACATGCGACCTTTCATTTGAGACTCCGGTGCCTATTCAACCAAGCCAAAAAGGTATGGTTCCTATGATGAGCCACAGGGCACATACCCATTATGGGCAGTGCATTCATGGCCCATCCCAGAACAGACCAAGGGGACATACTCCATAGAGCAGTGCATGCCTTGTCTATATGTGTAGCTAGCCAGCTAGGCAGTGGACAAGGTGCATACTATTTCAACACCCATAACCCATTATTGGCACCAGTGGGTGTAGAGGCACCCTCAAAGATGCCTAGCCTTAATGATGCACGATGTTCATGTTTGGAGAAGCAAATGGACATCAACGGTGAAGAGTGTGGACCTCAAGGATCACAGACTAGGACTGGACAGAAACACATTTAGGAGAACTGAATCGAAATACATTTTTTGTTAGTTGACATAGTGATTTTACATCAGATCCTTAGATTCTGTGATCTAAGATTTTCAACGCAACCAAGCACGCCCAAATCGGAGTAGAAGAGCCCCTGCTCCCACCTTTGAAGTAACCCTTGGTGGAGCCATCCACCTTGCCTTGCTCGCTAGGCCATGGAAGGTGCTTCAACGGTGACCTATCAAAGCACCCTGGCTTAGAAATCAAGGGGAGTTCATCCTGGTTGAGGAGGTCTCCCTGGTTACCTCCTTTTTGGCCATGGTGCATTTGGAGCCTGTTGGAGCTGAACCCAGATCACTAGTGGTGGAGTATCCCATTACCCATGACTGATGCAAAAATCCACCTGCCCAACACCCAGAATCTTGGTCTAGGCTAAAATTCTAAATACTCGCTCAAATTGAGCAATTCAAAGCTCAATCTTGCACCGAAAAATCCAAGAAAACCAAATCTGAAGTCAGATCAGTCGCTCAACCACTCCCTCGTGGTCGAACCAGGGAATACGATCAACAACACTCATGACAAGGAGCACACCATGTCAACAGCGGGTGCGACTGAAGAGGCTACAAATGGGACTGTTGACGTGGCTGTGAGCTTTCTACTGAGGGAGCAACAGGAATATAAGGGGAACATACCAACTATCCATGCATGGGATGATTCATTGAGATAGATGGTAGATTAGATTGTATATCGTCAGCAGTGAAGATTTGGAGATAGATCTTGTGTTATTCACGCTTGTAATCTGCAACGGCCTCGTTGGAGTTGTACTCGCCAGGCTATCCCATGTGATGCAAGCACTGATGCTCAGTAACTTTGTCATACGACTGCTCCTCCTCAAATCGTTTCATGTAGGCCTCGTTGATGGATTCCTCCTCCTCATTCAACACGATAAAGATCAGAGGAGATTCAGACAGTGAAACCAGGGTGGTTGTGGCAGAGTTAGCAAGGTTGCTAGTATGCGACAGCTCCGGCCGATGCAGCTACCACGGTGTGAGCACAGCTGCAGTGAGGTACATGTTGGCTGGTGCTGACACTGTTGATACAGGTGTAGAAGCGAAAGCTACAGCTGTTGCTGTCACTTTGTTTACGTCCCTGAGCGTGGGGTTCCGGGATGGAAAAGCTGTGGCTGTGGTAACCAATGGCTGCCACCTCAAATGCATTCGGCCTGTGCTTGGACTGCGGCTGCAGGTGATGCTGAGACGGATGCCGCCAAAAGAGGTCCAACGGTGGCTTGGGCTGCGGCTATGGTGACTGTGCTGTGGCGGCAGAAATCTGCACCCGAGGCTTTGGGAAAGCGCAATTGCGAGGTAGGGAAAAAGACATCCGGACCTGCATGGCTGCTACTTTGGCCAGAGATACAGTAATAGATGCAGTAGTGCTTACTTTTTTGGATGGTATACCTAAGGGAGCAGGTGGACGTAGAATGCAGGCTGCCAAAAAAAAGAAACAAGAGGCACGGTCAAGTGTGAGCAGAGAATTGCTCCTTCGTCGTAAGAGTCAGAGTGGAGGTCAATGGGTGGGCCATGAGGGCCCACCCAAGTTAGTTGTGTTGTGATGCAAGAGCGGGTGTACCGATCCTCCCTTTGCCGTACTTCCCATTGCCATGGATTACATAGCAGTAGAGGGCACAACGGCTGGAACACGAATGTCTCACATGCATCTAGTGTTGCTGAAGAGTGTAGCTTAGAGCTTGTAGCCGTCACATGCAATAATTGAGCAATGTGCGCACCACGACAAGCCGGCAAGATGGGTCCCAGGTCTTGGTGCTCCACCACATGAGAGGGCGGTGGCATAGGTGATAAAACATAGTGAGGGAATGGAAGAGACAAGAAGAGTGTAAGATCCACAGTTTAAGAACACTGCGTGGAGACGGTGAGAAACGTCAAAGTCTAGGACCAAGAGAGGTCAATCACAATAGAGTGGTATGCTGGCCGTTGGGGAGGGAGACAAGAGTGAGCAAGCAGCAAGCTCGCTCTCCATTGAGCTCTCACCTCCACCAGCGGATGTCCAACCTGGCTCCTTCCCCTTGCTGTTTTCTCCTGTTTTTCCTCACTGCACATCGTATTGCACCAACCATGCATATAAGCCCGGGTGACCTAAATCTAACACCAAGTTTGGAGGAGTTAACCACCATCAAAGCATTGAGAGCATAAATGATGTTGTTGTCCCCATGGACCATGACCATAACTCAGTGATGATGAACGCGAAGGTTGCAACGTCTTTTCTCTCTCAGTCACCTGCATCAGTTATGAGTGAGGTGTGCAATGAGGACACAGCGTGTCTGAGACACAAAACCAAGACACCCCCATGACCCACAGCTGATACACAATGCACACTCACACGAACGTCACAAGGTGTGACAAACAAGACTGTACACGGGTATGCACAGGAACAATGATTCAACCAGGAGCACCACGAGAACACAAAAAGCCAACGGCATGGGCTGTAGCCTTGAAGACGTTGGTGTTGAGCACCTTCATGAGAAAGTCAGCTCTCTGCTATCGAGTGTTGACCCAGACAATGTGGACATCACCCGCAACCACTCTCTTGCACACAAAATGATACTCAACATTGATATGTTTAGTGCGAGTGTGATGCATGCCATCGTGCTCACCAATAGCCTTGGTGCTTTGATTGTCGTAGATTAGTGTGATGCAGAAAATAGGCACACGTAGCTGTTGGAACAGGCGACCAAGCCAAATTCTCTCACCCGTGCCTGCCCCAAGTGCAATATACTCAGCCTAACTAGAACTGCGAGCAACACACTCCTACTTACCACTCTTCCATGACACTGTATTTCTGCCAACAAGAAAGATGTAGCTAGTGAAATTGCAAACATCAGTATCATGGGCCCTGTCACTATCTCTGTATCCATCAACCACGGCTGACGGTTGTGCCCTATAGAAGAGGCCAGTGTCAGCACTATAAAGAGTGTATCTGACAACACACAATGCAGCCTCCAGATGTCATGCTATTGGACACTATGAGAACTGCGCCAGGAAGTTCACGGCAAAGGCAAAATCCGCCCTAGTCGTCGTTGCAAGGTACATGAGCGAGCCAATCACGTGGAGGTAGTCATTCACATCAACTGGCTCCCCTAGCTTTGACACATCCAATGTCTTCAGCAGCCTCTTTCCAGCTGGGGTCATGGGCGTGGACACTGTGGGTACTATCTCGAGGAGGGAGGCAAAGTGCTTCCCAGCCTGTGAACATAGGTGGCCTAGTGAACATGGAGTATGCAACGAGAGCGGTCTCAATCTAGCTCCATGTCCAGAAAGACACGAGCCGGCCCCAAGTCCTTCATCTTGTACATGGACTGTAGGAGTGCGTTCACCGATCTCACAGTCTCTTGACTGGGTGATGCTATTAGCAATTCACCCACAAAGACAAGGACAGCGACAAAAGGGGTCGACGGAGGAGTAAGAAAGAGAGAGGGGTCATCAGTGTTACAATGGTAGCCGCCTTTCCGAACTATGGAGATAACATCCTGGTTTCAGCACCAGGGTGACTATTTCACGCCGTAGAGGGCCTTTCACACTCTCCACACTCTGTCGATGCTATCAGAGAACCCATGAGGCTAAATCATGTAAATCTCCTCATCCAACTGTCCATGCAAGAAAGCATCGTTGACGTCCATCTGCTCTAGCTCCCAATCATGTTGAGGGTCAAGACTCAGCAAGGCTCAGTTTGTGGTGCAACGGCCAGGTGGCGCAAATGTCTCGTCAAAGTCAACGCCAGGGACTTAAAAAAACCCCTTGGCTGTGAGGCGGGCCTTGTACTTGTCAAGCGTACCATCGGATTTGGACTTGTGCCAGAGAACCCACCGGGCATCAATGGCTTTGCGTCCTGGTGACAGGTCAACCAGCTTGTACATAACATGGTTGTCAAGAGCCTTTAGCTTGTCACGCATTACAACTTCTCACTGCTATACATTGGGAGCCGCACGTGCCTGATGTGAAGTGGTAGGCTCAAGTGAAATGGAGGCGGTGCCAGCGGTCGCGTGCCACTCAGCAACGATGTCAGTGATAGCAGCAGCTATCACACGTGTGTGCTCGGTGACGAGCAGGACATGTCCTAGGGTAGAGCTGGGATGAACAACACCTGTAGCTAGCCCAAGGGCATCCATGCCCGTCGGCACAATGGGGCACTGAGCCGTCTGTGCCCAAGAAGGACAGACGGATGTCGGAAGGACACTGAAGGTGCGGTGGGGAAGTGCACGGAGACACCCACCACGAATGAAGGGTGAGACAGGAGCAGGTCCAGTGGACTTTGCTGCTAGAGGAGGGTCAGCCATAGCTGGAGGGGCTGGACCAGATGACGATGGAGCAGTGGGTGGCAATGGGAAAAACCCACGGTCGGTGGTGGACTCGCTGCCCACCCGATCGTAGGGAGCGAGCGTCTAATGCTCTCCCCATTGCTTGCCTAGCTCACTCTCTTGTTGTTTCTGCAAGAGACTGCACCATTTTTTATTTCCATGGCGTCTACTGCTTTGTAGTCGCTCACCTTCTCTATCACTGCCTATCCCTCTCACTCTTAGCGACTCACTACTGTTATTAGAGCCTAGGGAAATGCGGTGTTTGCAAGCGACATCCTTCTGGCTCTAGGTTTGTGAGTGTCAAACCCGACGCGACTGGGGAGATTGACATGCTCGACGAACTAGACAACAAGGATGGAAGGGCCAGCAAGGCAGGTGTAGACACCGATTCCAGCAACTGAGGGAGAGTCAAGGGTGCAGGCTGCAAGGTCGTGACTGGAGGGACTGAAGATGGGATAGGACCAATTTACCCCCCCTAGTCGAGAAAGTGGGAGAGGGAAGGCAACGGATGAGAGACGACTAAGATCATGAAGAAATACAAACTCAAAGAACAATGCATTATGGGATTCAACAGCCAGCTAGCACACAGGGTCCTAAAACCACCAGGCCTTGGACTGAAAGGAATCGTCCAAGAAGGTGTTGGAGTAATGCTCCTCACCATGGCAGGAGTGACTCCAAAAAGAAACGCCAAAAAGACAAGCCCAAGTGGCTTAGTCGTCAATGGCGTCTACCTCTAGAGACGGAGGCCCGGGTTCAAGTCCCACAAGATAAATTTCTGCCCTGCCTCAAGGGAGGTGGAAAATAGATGCCAGAAAGCTAGCTCAACCTCTAGAGTTCCTCTTTAAGTTTCTAGAAGGCCAGGAGAGGGTCCAGGAAGGTGGCACACCTCCTAGAAGGGGTGACTTGTCCTACAAGGCATCTAGAAGTGTCTTAGTCTTCTGGACACCATCCCTCCTACTAGAAGCAAGCTGAGGAATCTAGGAAGGGGCAGAAGCTTCTAGAGGAAGGAAGGGATGCCTTCCTAGGTGGGAAAAGGACAGCCTACCAAGGGCGACACTAGAAGCCATAGAATCTGCTAGGAAGCTCCACATCTGGCATGCTTTGGTGTACTGGAAAGCTAAGATCAGTGGCAATAAAATTCCACTGCTTGTGAGCCTTCTTTAAAGTGTTTAATCCCAGTCAATTCAGGCCCAAAACTGTTGCCTCACTCTCTGACTAGTTTTATGCCATCCCTAGAACCAGTTGCCTCCACAGTTTCAGTCTCTCCAAAAGAAACAGTTGGTGGTGTGAACCAGCCACTGCTAGGGATCTTCCAGGGTATACACTCACCCTCAAGCCAACAAAAGGGGCACAGAAAACCCCGAGGAGAGAGCTTGTCATTGCGCAGATCATGAGGCAGCTAGAGAGAGGCAATACAGCTCCTGACCCGAGCCAGACGAAGGTCGGCATGAGTGCTGGACCAGTGCTCAAAAGGGGTAATGGAACAAATGAGGGGGCTATGGGGGACTTGATTCCTGACCCATGTCATATAGCTCATAGCCTCAAAGGCAAAGAGTGAGGGAAGAAAAGAATCAGACAGGAGATTTTGGACACCGTCAGGGAGGGTACGTTTGGAGATCCCATCTTGCTGGGGTCCGTAGATGACAAATGTCTCCACACACACTCCCTTAGAGGTGATGAAGTGGGCGATGGGACCAAGGAACTCACCGCCACGGTCACTACAAAAGACGCACAGGGATCACTGATAGGTATGCTCAGCCTGAGCAAGCCAGGTCTGAATGGTGGGACAAACATCGCTCTTATGATGTAGAGTGAAGAACCAGCAAAAGCGCGAGAAATCATCAATGAGGCACAAGAAGTACCAAACAACATCACCAAGGAGGTCATGGGATAGAGGCTCCATGAAATCAACATGTCCATGGTCAAGAGAATAACTGGACTGAGACTCGGAATCAGAGAAGGGAGAACAATGCATTTTGCCCTTGGCACAATCAAGACAGTCAGCAGGGCACGGAGCAGGGAAGATAGAGGGGGACAAGCCCAAAGCCAGCTAAAGACGCCGATGCCACAGGTGGACAAGGTCAGGGGAGAGAGAAGGAGCGACATGGGCAAGAACAGTGTGAACAGAGGTAGCATGGGGAGAGAAAAGGGGCACATGATACAGATTGTCACATTTCACCCCATGCAAGACAATGCAACCAGTGGGACGCAGACGAACCGTGCCAGCACCGCAACTAGCGGAAAATTCCATGTTACGAATGTCCAGGGAGGGCACCGGCAGCTGGCTGAGCTCCAGGGAAGGAACGTACAGAATGTCAGGAAGGTATAGAGTGCCAAAGGGGCCAAAGGAACGAACAAAACGAACGCCCTGAACAGGGAGAAAATGACCGGACCCGGTACGAACAAAGTGAACAGGCCCAGCAGGGCCGAGAGAGACGAACGAGGAGCGCACGGATGTCATGTGGTGGATAGCTCCAGAATCCAAGTTCCTAAAGCCACCCAGCAAACACACAGTGGGAAGAACACCACAGGTGGCCACAGTGCCAACAGGAGGAACAGAACGAGACAACTGAGTGCAAGCAGCAAGATAACACTAGAGGACGACAAACTGCCAATGCTCAATCCATAGAACATGGCGAGACAATGACCCAAGAAAGTGACCCGGGGGTCACAACAAATCAATGAGTCTGACTGACACGTGGGACCACTGGCCTATAGAGCAACACCCTCACCTCCCTGATCACGAAGGCGCAGAATCTGAAGAAGGGACTGCTCCAGTTGACGCTCACCGTCACGCGCAACAGACGCTGCTGGAGCTGGCGTTGAGGCACCCGAGGAAGGAGGAAACAACGGCGAGACAGCATAGGCCGATGAAGGAGGCACAGCGTAGGAAGTTACACCATAAGGAGGCAGCCAGTCCCACGAGTATGGGAGCAGAGGAGCGTTGGAAGGAAGTCCAGCAGTAGAATAGGCGTGGACAGATGATGTGGTAGTCAATGAAGAGGAGGAGGCAGCACTAGAAGAGGACGAGGATGCTGAAGAGGTGCCAGAGGTATGTGCCCAGTGGGTACGCATGGCACGGGCAAGGCGCAATTCATTGGGAGGAGCAGGGCACGCACGTGTAGAGTGCTTAGTGGACCCACAGGTTAAGCAAACTACAGCACCCACATGAGAAGAGGATGCAGCTGCCTTCTCTTTGCCCTTGCCCTTGCCTTTGCCCTTGCCACGACCAAGACCTTCAGAGGCGAGGATGATGGCTGTAGAGGATGCAGAGGAAGAGGATGCAGTAGGGGTCATGGAGGATGAAGAAGGTGAGGGGACTATGGTGAGTGCCGCGACACCTATGACTGAAGAGCGATGAAGCTGCTTGTCCTGGAGGCTCATACACCAGGCAGCGAGGCACTTAGTAGTGAAGTCCCACAACCCGCCAATCCCAGGGAGTGACCTAGGGTGTACATGCTCAGAGGCAAGGAGCTAGAGCTCATCGGCTTTGATGTCACAAAGAAGATGAGAGAGCTCCAGGATGAGCCCGTTGACCATAGTAAAAATGGCTGAAATCTGACCAGGAGTAGCATCACCGAGCTGGCGAAGGCGCTTAAAACCGTGAGCCCAATAGGCGGCTTTGTCGGCGCACATGAGGAGGGTGTTGAACTGCACAGTTAAAGCACTATACACATCCTGGTCATTAATGGTCTTGCGCCGACGTAGCATGGCGTAAGCACCAATGGGATCAGCAGGGAGACCGTCAAAGGGATCAGCGATGAACGAGCCAACATCATTCACCAGATGCACAAGAGCAACGGGGATGAGAGCGCAAACAGCACACCTACCTTCAATAGGGAGTGGGGTGAAAAGGAGGGTCGGCAGACGGATCAAGAGGGAAGTAATACTCCCTAAGGCGCTCGTCCTGAGCCCAGGCACTGAAGCGGAACTCTCAGGAAGAGAAGGCGAGGTCGCGAGACAAGACAGGTGGCTGGGAGAAGAAGTCATGCTGGCGTGGTATAGGGGCAGACGCGGCTGGAGTGATAGAAACAGTTGCAACGGCAGTCGTGCTAGCAGGAACGGCAGCAGATGAGACACCAGAGCCAGAACCAGCAATGGAGCCAGCAGTAGCAGAGATAGACGTGACCCGCAGACACTTGAGGACGATGGCAGCAGCATCATCAGCGAATGCTGCACAATTTTCATGTCACAGCTTGAGGCAATCCTTCACTTTGCACCATGCCTCAAGAGTACAATTAAGCTGGCGCTGGAGGTCTGCCATGACAGACTCATCATCACCCAGCATGGTGAGAATGAAGGGACTCTGCAAAAAACATTTTGGCAGAGTTTCTTCCGCCCTAGTGGGCATGGAAAACTTGGTAGTGCCGTATGCACTTGTAAGGAGTGCTGCAGGACAGTTCCCAACCCCAGACCTAGCAGAAAGACACGACAACAATCACAAGAATAGCTAAGAAGGAGAACAGCAAGTGCCACCAAGATGGAGAGTTAAGCTTCAGTGGAACGAAGAAATGAAATAATGGGTGAAAGGGTAGCAGTGATAGCAGCACAGCGGACTGACACAGTTGCAACAGCTAGTACGATTAGGAAAAGAGTGCTCATGGCAAAAGAAATGTAAATAGCAGCTGTGACTAGACTGACGGCAGTTGATGAGGTAGACGGAGCTGACACGACTGTGAATGCTGTACAGGTGCGTGTGGAGGCGGTGGTAGTGGCCGTATCTGTGGCGGCAGCCGCAGCGCTGAAAGCGATGGCGGCTGCGATAGCAGAAACCTGTGTGCCAACATCAGTGGTTGCAGCTGCAATGGGACCGATGATGATAGCGGTTTCGGTGTAAGCTTTGCTGGCACGCCCCGCTGAGGTCGATGAATGTGCCCGAGACAACCTAGCCACCGCCGCAAAGGTCACTGCTGTTGCTACAGCAGTGTAAATGACAAGAGAGGCTACCCATGTTACAGAAGACAACAGAGAGATGGAAAGAGGTCGGCAGCAGTAGTGTGCATCGCATCATAGTCATCCCTCCCCGAGTCCCAAGAAGAGAGAGAATAATTTATCACCAATTCACGTCGGGATGGGGAGGAGCCGGGTGGCACAGGTGACCCTCCACCGGCTGCATGACAACGTCGTTTCCTACTAGCTGTGTTGCGCTATGCATAGCAGGACCCGGCGGGGGCCATAGCTGGAGCCTTGTTGTGCGACAGTGTGATGCTTTTGGCCATCAAGGTGGCTCGGACGTGATGGGAGTGTCGATGGCCTATCAACCACTGAAAGTTGCAACCGTTGAGGTATTGCTACTACTGCGGCTGTTGTAGTTGCCGCGGCTGCTGCTAAGAAAAATGCGACTGTTGTGGCAGCTGACGAGTCTACAACTACAACAGTTGATGCTCTTGTTGCCAAGATCACAGTTTTAGCTCACGTTGTGCCTGCTCCGAGGCTACTGGGTGCTGAGACGATAGTGGAGCTACACCGGTGATTGCTGTGGTTGTGGGTGATGCGGCTGTAGCTCCCAAGAGTGCAGCTGCGGCTGCTGTTCCTGTTCTGTGGCCAAGCTCGGCAGTTGCTGACACTGAATTTGCTATAGTTGCTGCTATGAATTCCAAGCCTACAGCTGCTATGACCATTGGTCCCGTGCTGAGGCTGTCACAACAGTGGTTGCTACAGCTGCTGAGACCACAGTGGCAGTCCGTGCGGCTACTGTTGCGGATATTGACGCTGCGGATGTAGCTCTCGCAGAAGTGAATGTGCAGTAGCTGCAACAGATCCCAAAGCTACAGTTGCTGATGTGAGAAGAACGGCTGTGGGTACTGGTGTTTGTATGGCAGCAGCTGCGGTCGATGTTACTACTACATATGCTCTTGTAGTCGCTGCTATGCTTGAGAGAGACAACTGCGACATTCGAAGACGGCGGATGGAGTAGTGCGTGATCAAGTGGTTGCATCAAAACCACAAGTATGCCAATGCCCACGGGTGCAGAAGTATAGCCCCGTGTTGACTCCACAACGTGGGCTACGATGGCTAGGTGATGTGGTTGGAGCGGAGAGACCCAGTCTCAGCTGTACAGAGGAGAGTGGCGGCAAGATTAGAGGCGATTGCGATGGTTACCGCTCCCATGGCCATGACCACTCATTCAAGAGTGAAAACGACTCACTCTCTCACTACAGTGCTCTGATACCAGTAGGTGATAGAAAGTAGTAAGGGAATGGAAGAGACAAGATGAGGGGAAGATCCACAGGTTTAGAACACGGCGTGGAGACAGCGAGAAACGTCAAAGTCAAGGACCAAGAGAGGTTAATGACAAGAGAGTGGTATGCTGCCCGTCGGGGAAGGAGACAAGAACGAGCGAGCAGCAACCTCGCTCTCGCTCGAGTTTTCACCTCCACAAGGTGGGTGTTGAACCTGGCCTCCCCCCCCCCCCCCCCCCTCCTTTTGCTGTTTTTCTCCTTTTTTCCTCACTGCACACAGCAGTGCACCAACCACCGACGTAAACCTGGGTGACATAACTCTAACACCAAGTTAGGAGGAGTTGACCACCATCAAATAAATGAGAGCATAAATGATGCTGTTGTCCCCATGGACCATGACCACAAGTCAGTGAAAATGAACGCGACGGCAGCAGCGTCTCTTCACTCTCAGTCACCTGCTTCAGTGATGAGTGAGGTGTGCAACGAGGCCCGATGTCACAGCATGTCTGAGACACTAAACCAACAGGTGTAACAGAGCAATGAGCGCTTCCCTCACTGCTCAGATACCATTACGTTGTAGAGATGTAGGGAGGGGAGAGACCGAGGAAGCGAGGGTGTGAGCGACACCATGGATGTTGCAAAGCTGATTTAGAAGAGAAGGAAACAAAAAAAAGTGATGGCTTCACCGTCTCCTACACAAGCAATGCAGGGTTCACTTTTTACCTTTCTTCATCCACAATGCATTGCGTCCCAGAGCTGCTCATGCATAGAATTGCATGAATGTTTTTTCCCTACATCAAATTTTCCCAGGGGTAGGGTGAAAGTCTTCCTGGGAAAACACCAAGGATACATGAATTTTCCCTTGCAATGGAAGTGCATGCTCCATCGTCCGAGCTGCAAACTGAAAGAAGCAGTGGATGCACCTGAAACACACGTGTTCTCAAGCACTGAAAACACACTCTGTTCTGGCATAAGGATCGTGACTAGGGAAGGTGATCCCAAAGAGATCTCTTGCAGACATGTTGTCGACTGTGTGCGATGGGAGAGAAGATGGTCAGGGTTATTCTTCCCTGCTGTATGAGATAAACATGCGGGCAGGATCAGGTGAAGGAATCGTTGATAGTGACGCAAGAATATTTTGTGGCCATGTTGCAGGGACAGGGGAAAGGTAGTCTAGCATGTGACAAAACGGGTCCAATAACAAAAACGGATGCTTTCTATACGAGGGAGTGACCATGTATCCACAGAATTCTCGATATCTATGGCCAAATACACGTGTCGCACATTAACCACGCCATGTCCATTTTTGGAACTTTACGCTTCTTTATTAACGCTTTAACTAGCGAGCATGCAAAAAAGTGTACTATATCCAAATGAACACACTATGTCGACGCTGCATGCCATCGAGCAACAATATGCTGACGTTGTCAAATGTGAGAGAAAAATCACAGACCCCTCTATTGAGGGGTTTGCGACAGTTTTGAGAGGGGGGCTGAAACACCCCATGCGTTGAAAGGGAACCTGCTGGGTCCCACTACCACGGGGCCCAGCAGGACCCCGCGCAAAAACAAAGCCCTAAAGTTCCCAGTGTAGTTTGGGGGAGGGTTTGAGAGTGGTTTGCATGGATGAAAATAAGTTTGCTTCTCCTGGAAAAAATTGGAAAAGGTGTTTCTGATCAATATCCATCCAGCGATTAGCCTTTTCTCTCTTTTTTTTATTCGACTTGCAAACCCACATTCGCGGATATAGGGTTTTAAGTTTGCTCATGCTCTGCCTGTGAAAACATAGAAAACCCTAAATCCATAAATGGGGGTTTGCGAGTAAAAAAAAAAAGGCTAATCGCTCAATTGCGATTCTTGCAAGGAGGGGGGAGCGAAGTGAAGGGGGTGACACATCACCCCCCTCGCTTCATTTGATTGGCGACTTCAGTCGCCGATTGGCCATGGCCATGAAAATGGATATGCCGTTGTTTCTTCTAAACTTGCTGGATATAGCATGGTCAATATTCAAGTTGCGGATGTCTCAGGCTTATGTTGACGCTTGCGCGAATACATCAGCCATATCGTTGGTTCTATATCAGGGAGCACATTGTAATTTTAAGACACCCACTGAGGCAAATGCTCATCACATCATTGTTGGTGTGTAGGCTTTATCCTGACATCATTATGATGACAGCGTGGTTACTTTGGGTGTGCCACGATGCTCTGTTCGAGGTTATTCTGGTCGAGACCCACGCATCTAGTGAGTTGTACCTGTGTGACGTGAACAACCATTGCCTCCATGTGTTATGCATGCTCCATGCATGCGAGCAGGTGTGGTCGAGACTCGGAGACCCGGAGACATGTTCCGGGGTCACGAGGAGATCTTCTTGCTCTGTACACCTTGCATGGTGTTTGGCACATGGATATGTGACTGACTTCTTGCATCGTCGAGACCCGGGCACCTAGTGGGTTGCACCACAATCACAAGGAGACCTTGTAATGTGGTTGGTGTTTCCGAGGGATAGTGAGCGTAGTCCCTCTGCGAGGGGGGGGGGGGGTACC
>SZWC01011103.1:55730-65994 GCA_023375785.1 Penium margaritaceum | reverse complement strand
GTGGATGTGGATGTGGATGCGGATGTGGATGTGGACGTGGATGTGGATGTGGATGTGGATTTGGATGTGGATGTGGATGTGGATGTGGATGTGGATGCGGATGACAGTGTGGATTGCAGCAAGTCTGGGACTGCACACGACGGGCGTGAATGTGGTGAGTCCATTGCGGATGGGGCCATGGGTAGAGTTGTGGACGCAGGGGACGAATGCGAAGTCGAGGACGTCGGGTGCCACTGCGGGATTCCCATCATCTGCGAATGCGCGATCGCAGACAATGTGCGCGCTAGGCTGCTGCTGCTGCGTCTAGCATGCGTGTCGCTGCAGAGCGTTAGGCTGTTGCTGCGAATGATGTGCCTCGAGGAATCTACAACCTCCACTACCTCTCCCCATTTTGTTGGAGGCCGTTGTTGCCGGGAAGCTTCCTTCTCCTGACTCGCTCCCAGGCCGTAGTGTCCTTTCTGCCCTCTGTGCGCTGCGTGCCGCCCTCCGCCGCCGCCACTGCCATTTGGGGCGATGCCACGACACCCATGCGACGGCTCGCATGTCGCACAAGGGTGCGCACGGCTGAATCTCAGGCTCCGTCCGTCTCCGTTTCCACCTCTGCCGCTTCCATCGCCGTCGCAGCTTCCATCTCCACCTCCGCTTCTCCCAGCACCGCAAGCGAGGCGGCAATCATGCTCAGCCATACTCGTCCTGCTTGTTGCTTCGCGGTGCGTGCGAACACCCTCCGCTGAGGGCCTCTCCGCCTCCGCCCCCGACGGCCGTCTCCCACACACGGTTTCCTTCACCGCAAGGGAGGCGGAAGAGTAGCTCGAAAATGGCCATGGGGTTCACGCCATTCCAAATGAGAGTGAATAGTAGGCCTTTTCGAGCGCGAAACGCTTCCGAACGAAAATCCAAGACCTGCATTCAGGCTCGGCAAAGATCATTTCGGCTCGAAAATAAGAATAGCTCCGAAGTGGGTTTCCTCCACAGCAAGCCTGACATATGAAGCCTGGACGGTGCTGAGTGATGCAACCTTCCGAGTTCAGCGACGAGATTTTTGGGAATATCTTCAGTTCTAATTCTCAGAAAGTTCCTTCAAAAAGTTCTCATTAACTTATATCTTCACATTAAAATCTTCCATTCGATATGCATACATTGCTGGAAAAATGAAACACCCTTCTTTGTCCGATCAAGTGAAGAAAATCTCATAAGCAACTCATATACAATGTGACAACTTGTGTACTAAATGCATTTTTTTGGAGTACGTGGCTTCATAAGCTTAAAATCACAATTGAAAACGATCAAAATTTCATTTCATATATCCCATAGCAAAACATTTCTTAACCATGTCGTAGTTCTTAACCATGTCATAACAATCAATTCCAAGTCCTCACCTAAATGATACAAAGGAGCAAACTCACAAGCCTCATGTAACCCAAATCTTCAGCACCGTTAGAAATATTTAACTACCTAAGATTCGCAAATAAATCGTCAATGTGGGCTCTTACACAAGAATATAATCTAGCATACGACATGCACATGTAAGCAGCAAACAACATGCACTTATAACAGATAACACGTTCCAAGCGAGCACTGAAACATCAATTCCCTTTAATTATTTTTTCATACATCCCCATAGATTGGAAACTTAATCCACTCCCACATAGAAAAAACCGACATTTTAAATAACAGGTACCACATCATTCAATGCGTTGTCATCATCAAGATTCCCTTAGCACTAAAAATGGCTTCAAAATCATAGCAATCCATATACTATGAAGGTGGAGACGTGCCTTACACATATTGTCATATATCTAAAGGTTCCTTGACATACATAAGGACCTATTACACTCCATGTACGTGGTCATCTCAAAACATGAATACAGCATTGAACCCAATAATGATGTAATAAACAAGAATGAATTGTGGTCTCAATTCACCAACTAGATAAATGAATTAAACAAAACTTAGTGAGAAAAATCAAGCAAAATAATATCACATGTAAATTCATGATTCATATGCTTCCTACATACGTCATATCATCAAAACAATGATCCATTTTGCATGTATCAATCACTAAATAACAGTAAGAGTAAGAGAGATAATAGTTCAAGAAAGGATCAAGACGATATCGATTATCAGGCATCTTTAAAGAGGGTAGAAGCATGAAATGGGGAGCAGATTGTAACTTTGGTACGCATCAACATGTTTGTAGGCATTCAAAGCTTTCATGAATGGTGGCCATGAAAAAATAAGAGAAGAGGAATTCCAAAATTCATGGCATCTCGTAACAAATTCCATTCATGATGATTTGCCTAATTTGTCTGATTTTGAAATGCAAACAACATGCCTAAGTTGTGAATCCTTGGGTGAGAAAACCCCACACAATATTAAAGTTTACTATGGAAACTTTCAAAAGTTGTGTGAAGGGCCTATGCAATGTTATAATGGAAACGTTTAGAAAGGTTACCTAAACTTCCCATTCTACGTGTTTGAAGAGCATCAATGCATGATTTCATCATTAAATGGATGTCTTGGATGAGATGTTTTGAGAAAATTATGGTCAAATCATCTTTTGGAAAATTTTATGGAAGCGTACGGTCCATTGAAGATAACATGGTAAAACAAGTACGAGCTACCAAATCAATTGAATCTTTTCACGTGGAAGGAAGCATGCATACTACCATGAAAACATTCAAATGTGCGATAACGTGAATTTGTATTCTTCCAGTCATAGCAATTGATTTAAGAATAAAACGAGAGTTTCAATTCCCTAAATTTAGAAAGTAATAAAAGCAATCTAATGATTCCATTTTTCATCATTTTATAAAGAAATAAAATTTGAAGAGGTTCATTCATGGTCTAATGATTTTAAAATATTATAATTAGCTTAGAATTATTGATAATTTCATGAAAACCAGCAGCATTGCATATAACTATTACTTAAATCAAGAGATCCATTTTGTTCCAAAATGGATCAACAAACAAATTGAAGAAAAGGGTCCGTTTTCATGTATATGTGGTTGTTCGTGGTACCAACCACTAGTATCATCCATTTTAAAAATCCATCCTTGCATTTAAGTTAAGGGAGCAATGATTTCATTGAATAAAGCCACATCCATTATGGAAAAAAAAACAAACTTTTTATCAAATCATAAGAAGCAAAGTATGAGCACACGCGTTTTCACATGTTTTTAACATAATAAAAAACATAATAGAATATCAAGAAGAAATGTATCACGATGGGCTTTGTTGAGAATTTTCTTAGTAAAAAATCTTTCAAGTGAATGTTCAATGAAAAAGTAAACCACGTGACTTTCGCTAAAATTGATGTCTATACCAAACTCACTTTATACATCCAAATAATGGCACATACAAATCCATATGTTCATGCATATACATAAATTTATATTCATAGATGTTGAATTCATTTGTTATGAATCCACGCATTGACATGTATACAAACATTCTTATTCACATAGATTAACTATTATGCATGAAAAACTTTAGATTATATGTCTATTTACCAGGTTTCAATTCAAAACTAAATTCATACTCATAGGTTACAATTTTTGGTCCTAAAATGAATCCATCATTACATTGTATTTTCTAATTGTATACAAAATTCAAATGTTCCTCTAATTGAGATTACACAGATAATATATATGCACGTTTGCAAACCCATTATCTATAAAAAAAATGAAAAGTTAAATCCCGTTATCAGGAAGTAATATAGATTTTCTTCTGGCACATTTTTCAAATGAAAAATCACCATTGATGTATTTTTTGCCCAGGATATATCCCTGCACGTTTTTCTCAATTGTGAGATTGGATGGAATTTTAATGAGGTTTTCTTCTACATTTGTTACTAATATTCCAACAAACAGATTTATCCTCTAACGAGCAATGTATTTGAATTAGATCACTAACATATCCCAATGATTATTCACATCTTACGAGCAAAGTGAGCCTCTCTTTACGCATGGGATGATGGGATGTGTCTCATGTTTCTCCAAACACCTCAACATACCATGTGAAATCCCCAATTCATATTCCAAAGGATCGAGGGATGGAGCATAGGGAAAAGGATATGTTTCGAGAACATTTAAAATCATTCTAAGTTATCATTTAATCATTTCCAGCATTTTCAATCAAAGTTGCAATCAATGACCTCATCATGTTTCACAAATTATGAACAAATCCTCATCCAAAACATCACTTAGGTACATTCTCATGCATGTATGCTTGAATGTTTTATAGCTACATAAGACTAGATCTTCTCAAGTATCATATTTTCAGCCTTATCGACCAAGCTTTCCATCCATTTTCTCAATTAGTATGAGAGCGCTATGGTGTTGCACCCATTATGGATGCTGAGGGTAGGTCTATCGTTTTGTAGGAGGAATGTAGCATTTTTATTCCACATAGGTTCAATGGGTCTTAGGCCGTGGGGCAACGGATGGGATAAATTGAGGGTTGGAGACCCTTAAGTATTACGATTTTGGCCTAGTGGGCCAAGCACCCAATCCGTTTGCTTCACGCATGACCATGTGTTTTGTTGGGGTTTTTCGAGCGTATAGTGACTATGTCTTCGCTTGCTTTAATGTAACAAGGGGGTCTTGCTGCTATCCGACATCAAGATGCCCAAAAAGCAAACCTTGTACAGTAATATGTGGAAGTGGAAGACTTTAATGCAACTTGTAATTGAATATACTAAAGAGTACAAGTACGCTACAGAGAAACAGCAACAAAAACACAACTCAGCTTACTTCAATGATGCAATCTGCCCCATCAAAGGGCGAAATACATAGTTGGGCCGTCAAGGCTGTCGTTTTAAGGGACTAAGCACCATCGTCGTAGTTTCAGGTGAGATGTCCTCCATGTTGTCAAGGTAGCCCCCTCTCCACGCTGGCAGCCATTTCTCAACTTACTGTGCCATTAGAGGATTTCTGAACCTCCTAGCCAAGTTGGGAAAGTGTTGCCGAGCTTAGTAGGTCAAAAGTGGGGAACTCTAACAGATTCTTCTAGACACGATCAGTACTAAACAGGCATAGCTAACCCCAGACACTAACTCCGGGATAAACGCCTACATACAGCTTTAAGCTCACAAAACAGCAATGTCTAAGGAGGCAATCGTAGGAAAGCGGCCCTCCACTCTTGGTCATAGTGTGGCCACCTATTTTAAGTAGTCAAGCCTTCAGGTAGTGTGCGGCGTCCACCAATTCAAGCTGTCAGAAGGCACCCATGTTGACATGGGTCATCAAGTGAGAGATGGCCTATAGAATCTTCGTCTAAGGCATTGTCTAGTAAAGAAGGACTGTTGGTGCAACTGATAGAGTTGATGGAGTTGCTTCTAACATTGCGTTTGAGTTATTGGAATCAATGGAATGATTGATTCTAATTAACTTTTATATTTGAATCTTGCAAGGTTGACTTGTTGCTCTATGCTCAGAGGAAGCTTCGTGCTACAAGGCCGTATCCTCTACCTCTAGGAGTCTTCCCAGTCCAAGGCATGTAACTTCCTCCTCAAGAAAGCATACTAAATGCTGGCAACTTTTTCGTGGTCTCAGTTGCTGAGTTGTGCATGTTTTCACTAACGCAAGGTGGTCCCCCCTTTTGCTTCGCATGTAGGAGCTGAGTGTCGCATATAGCACCTGATGTAACTGCTCATGTCGTGCATGTGGTAGTTCATCTTATTTGGAGTTGTGCATGCGACACCTAATCTAGAGTGCTCCCTCCTCTCAAGCTTTGCTTGCATGTGGTAATGCAAGTGGTTTGAGCAGTCAAATCAGGTGTGGCCCCATCCTGACTGGTCTGGGTCAATAACCCAACATTGCTTGCTTGTATTATGCAGCTGCTGACAAAGCTGTGCCAACAGGCATGCACAACCTTGTCATGCATGAAGCACATAAATCCAGACTCCTTTCTCCCCATTGGAGCTAGATTCCAAAATTTCACTCGGCATATATAGTACCGAATTCCTAATCAATCCGCATCTGGGTATTTACAGATGGAAATCAATAACTTTGCATACAAACCTTTGATTGTCAATCACACTTTCCCATGTGGAAATCTTTGCTCAGCACAATTATTGCTAACTCTCACACTCCCCCTCAATAGGTGAGGAGTATTACTCTAACAATCTCCCCTTTGCGCATTACCCATGGCAGTCGTCCATGCTTAACCTACAACTAAAGAGCCAGTCTCCTCATGGGAGGCGACCTCACACTTTCTTGCTCCCTCCTACTCAGCTCCATTCTTCTTCTGTAGTGCCTCCTTCACGCTCCTCGTACGTGAAGAAGACTTATGCGAACCAAGTCCAGATGTCCTTTTCGACATTGTACCTCTTAGTCGTGCGCACAAGGCTGCTCGTGCAGGGCTCTTGAAGTGGTTGTTGTTGTTGTTGTCCCCTTTCGACGCTATTCTCTCCAAGCGCCTACTTCCCCTCTCTTGGAGACCTTAGAGACATCCTTAGACGGCGTTGTCTAGCAAAGAAGCACTCTTCGTGCAACTGGTAGAGTTGATGGAGCTACAGCTGAAGTTGTGTTGGAGATATTGGAGTTATTGTAGTGACTTAGTCCAATCTAGTTTTACATCGGAATTCTGGCAAATTGACCAATTGCTCTATGCCAAGAGGAAGCTTCCTACTACAAGGTTGTAGCTTCCTCCTACAGGAATCTTCCTTGTCTAAGGCACGTAGCTTCCTCCTCAAGGAAGCTTCCTAATTGCTGGTAACTTGGCTGTCGTCTCAATTGCTGAGTTGTGCATGCTTGCATTGACATAGGGCGGTCCCCACTCTTTGCTCTGCATGGAGCTACGAAGTCGTGCATGCAGTTCCTGATGTAGTTGCTTTGTTGTCCACGTGTTAGTTGATGCAATGCTGAGTCATGCATGCACCAATTGATGCAGAGTGGCCCTTGCACTAGAGCTTTGCTTGCATTTGCTGATGCAATCGATCCGAAGAGTCCAGTCATGTGTAGCTCCACCTTGTGTAGTCTGGGCCAAGTACCTAGCAGTGCTTGTTAGCACAACGCAGCCGTTGACCAAGTTTGGCCAGCAGGCATGCACAACCTTGTCGTGCATGTAGCATATTAGTCCAGGCTCCTTTCCCTCCATTGGAGCTGGATGCCACAATTTAATCCACCCTGTACAGTAGAAAATTCGTGGTCAAGCCGCACCCGGGTATTACGGATGATAATCCGCAAACTCGCGTACAAACCTCTGATTATCGATCCGACCGTGCCATGTCAAAGCTGTTGCTCAGCGCACTTATCGCTTACTCTAACATGTTTCTATTGAATGATGCAAGAACACTGATAGAATGTTTCTTAAATGCATGTATTGTAAAAACAATTGTCAAAATGTGGCAGGCTGTTGATTGTCTCCTGGAACGCGTGTGACTTGGGATGTAGTTTCTTTCTTGAGGATGGTGTCGTTGTACAAGGCCTTGAACCGAAGTCATGAATTTGATTTTCATTCTAGGGTTCCATACACTTCCCTCTCAAAATCAAATTCTTTTATGATTCTTCGAGCAGGAGGGAAGTGGTTTGACTCAGCAGGACATCAAGTATGACTTCTTTAGACTTGTGCGTCATGCTGTCTGATATTGACGGACATGATCCCTCATTCTTTGGGAGAAATTTGATTCTTGCTGCACGTTGTAAGGGTGAGTTGACTTCGACAGTCGACTTACACCCCGAGTGGCTCGTTCAAAGCCGACAAGTTTTCTCGTGCCGTTGGCAAGAAGAGAGCGTCTTCTTTATTGTAGATGCCACATGGGATTCCATAAAATAATGTTTTGAATCTCGTTATTCATAGGAATTAACGTCATAGGCATTTCGTCTGATTCTAATTACATCCGCCAGTAGGACATTACCCAGATTGTGGGATCGATGCCATATAGGCAATAATCACCTCGAAAAAAGAAGAAATCGGCGGGTCTCATTTGATTCTTGGTGGTTTCTCGCCACTCTCTTTGGCAGATTCGGCAACGATTGCGGGCCCTCGTGGACGACTTCGTCGCGCCGCGTCCTGCCCCCGGCACATGGAATCAAAATCAAAATCATGACGTCGGTTCAAGGCCCAAACCTCTTCACTTAGAGCGCCCCACCACATCGCCCCCCCCCCCCCCCCCCCCCCCCCCCCCCCCNTTTAGATCGCCAGCAGAAGCAGCCGAAGGAGGAGCAGCAGCAGCAACAAAAGCAGGCACAGCAACAAGACTACCACCAGAAGCAGCAGAAGAAAGTAAGAGATGGCGCTGGTCGCGGCCCGCGCCACCAGATCGGCAGCCAGCAGCGCCGCGGCTTCTGCTTCTGCTGCCGCAAGTTCCGTCCTGCGCGCAAGCCATGAGCTGCTGCTGCCGCAGCCGTCGCAGCAGGTCGGAGAAAGCAGCCACAGCGCAGATTCGACAGCGGTACCCTCGGCAACACCCTCCTCGTCCCCCTCAGGTGAGCATTTTGGACATATACGCGTCTCTGGAATTTTGTCTGTCTCTGTTTGTGTTTGTCTGTTTGTGTGTGTGTGTGAGTGTGTGGGTGCAGTCAACGGAATGTCACTGGCATCGTGAGGCATTCGGAGGACTGTGCGCACCTTTTGTGTTTGCTTCCATGGCTAGAACAGCAGCAGCAGCCGCAGCCGCAGCCGACGCCTCAGAAACAGCAGCAGCTGCTGCTGCAGCGCCTGCCACCGCCGCCGCTGCCGCAGCAGCAGCAGTAATTGCAGCAGCAGCAGCAGCAGGAGGAGGCGCAACAGCGAGAGCGCCAGCAGCAGCAACTTTTCCAAGTGAGGAGCGTCATGTCATGAATGTGGACGAAACTTTTCCAAGTGAGGAGTGTCATGTCATGAATGTGGACGNTTGCTGCTGTTGCTGCAGAAGCTCTCAACATCGGACAGAGGACGCTGGAAGCAGCACAAGTTGCAGAAGCAGCAAAAACTGCAGCAGCAGCACCAGCAGAACCCCCAGCAGCAGGACGGAATGCAGCAGTTTCTGCTGCAACAATGCAACAAGCACTGCCATCCTGCCAGTCCAGTCTTCTTCTCGGAAGCTTCTTGTATGCAGGAGCAGAGCCGCAGCAGCATGGACTCTTTCCTTGCAGCTTCCTACGACAATCCGATGGGAGACGGCTGCAGCTGCGACTGACACCCTCCTCCTCTGCTGCTGCTGGACTGTGCCCCTTGACTTCCATGGCAGCAGCAGCCGCCGCTGCTGCTTCTGCCCCAACAATTCCTGCAGCAGCAGCAGGAGCAGCACAATCTGCTGCGGCTGCAGCCACTGCTGGCGATGGTTCTGATGCTGCTGCTGCTGCTGCTGCTGCTAGAGGTGGCTGGGGTGGTGGTGGTGGTGCTTCAAGGCCTCCCACGACTGTCGCCACATACCGCAAGAGTGCTCTGTGGGGTCGGTGGTATGCAGCAAGTCAGGAGGACTATGTCGCCACGGTGTACCGCACCGTGAAACAGAACAAGTGAGTTGACGACCTACATCGTAGACGTGAAGCAGAACAAGTGATTTGAAGACCTAAATCGTAGACCTGAAGCAGAACACGTGATTTGAAGACCTAAATCGTAGACCTGAAGCAGAACACGTGAGTGGAAAACCCATATCCTAGACGTGATCCAAAATGTGTGAGCTTTTAGTTTTCTCGTGGCACGCAGCCAGTCAAAACGGCCGCATCGCCACTGTGTACCGTACCATGAAGCAGAACAAGTGGGTCGAACTCAGCACGCTTTTCTTTTCTTCCTGTCCTAC
This sequence comes from Penium margaritaceum, assembly GCA_023375785.1. Taxonomy (NCBI): domain Eukaryota; kingdom Viridiplantae; phylum Streptophyta; class Zygnematophyceae; order Desmidiales; family Peniaceae; genus Penium; species Penium margaritaceum. The sequence continues at coordinate 56,264 of SZWC01011103.1, read as the reverse complement.
TTTCCCCCTGCTTGCTCTCACAAGGCGTACATGTCGCGAGACATGTACGAGCACTTGCTGATGGAAGGACCTGTCCGTCCCAAGTGGGGACGGGTCCATCCGTGTGGGGACTCCCCACACGCGACGCGTTTCGCGTCGTGATTTGATGGTCTTGCATTGTCCAAGACTATATTTTTTTTCCTTTGCTGTCTCTTCCACTCGACACGTTCCATGTCTTGATTGGATGGTCTCACATAGTTCAAGATTGTTGCCTTGCCTTTTCTTTCCCTTGCTACATCTTCGACATGCACAGGGCATACTTGTTACGGGACGTGTACGAGCACATGCTGATGGACGGACTTGTACCCACACGCGACATGTTCCATGTCATGATTGGCGAGTGCAAACGCAAGAAACGACTGCAGGACATCTTTTTCTTCTTCAACGAGATGAAGGCGCGAGGGATGATGCTGGATGTAAGTGATGAAGGTGTGAGTGATGCTTTCATTGCATTTTTCCTTACCATCCATGTTTCCCCTTCGCCTCACCCCCCCC